>JAODUP010000659.1:0-67500 GCA_025642065.1 Paralvinella palmiformis | reverse complement strand
ATATATATATATATATATATATATACACGCACACACAATGTTGTTCCCTTCTTTCCAAAATCCCATATTGATGCCTAGCCAAGCTAACGACAAGACTGATTCATATGTTATACAATCAATCCGTATTACTGAAACATTTGAAAAAAGTTATAAATAAGTTATTTCATCTGAAGAATATTATTATCATTTAAGTCTTAGTTATGCTTGATAAGTGCATTTCAAGACTTCGCATTCAATTGTCTCTCTTCAGTTGCTTTTCCGTTCCCTCAATTTCATGTCAACAGGACACCAAACTCGAAAAATCCCCTTTTAAACTATTTACTATTTTCTCTGCTGGCTGAAGATACAAGTATATTAGGAGCATCTTTCGACCTTGTCATAGTACATCGAGTGTCACAATTAGGAAATGTTGGCCTATTTTATGATGGAACGACTTGTTAGGGGAGAGTACATGTTACCATTTCAAAGTAGCAATTAACAATTACCGTCTTTTGTACGGCATGTTTTACACGTTTGTCGCTGGTAAACCATAGGTCATTTTCTGGTGAACAACTACAAAGTACAGTATACTTAGACGACGTGATCCGGTACAAGACTGGAAAATTGCTTAATTCTGGATACAAAAGATTCAGTAAAGAATATTTACCTAATAATTAATTTAATTGTTAAATAATACATTTGTAATGTTCCTTCTTAAACTGGTACTACTACTACTACCACTACTACTACTACTACTACTACTACTACTACTACTACTACTACTATTACTACTACTATTACTACTACTACTTAAACTACTTCTGCCACAACAACTACTACTACTACGTCTACTATTAATATTCTTACTACCACTACAACCAGCTGCAAAACCTATACTTCCACTACGACTACTACTACTACTACTACTACTACTACTACAAATACTACTACTACTATTTCTACTATTAATACTCTTACTACTACTTCCATGAGCAGCAAAACATATACTACTACAACTACTACTATTACTACAACAACAAAAACAACAACAACTACTACTACTACTACTACTACTAATACTACTAATACTATTACTACAGCTACATCAACTTGTACTGTTACAATTACTACCACTATTTCCTTTATTACTACTGCTACTGCTAACAAGTCTACTATTACTACTACTTCATTAATAAATGTAGCGAAATAATTATCATCAACAATATTAGTAGTACCACCAAATTAGTTATAGTTAAGTAACTTTGATAGAACGAAAAGGAACTAACTATTTATTAAAGATTAGACAAATTAAAAGTTAAGAATAATAAAATATTTGTAATTTGCTTCTGATTTTAATTAAATTGTCTTTAATTATGAAATGTTAGTGGGAACAAATATTCTTTAAAAAAGAATATCTTGTGTCACAGAAAACAGTAATTGATCCACAAGATGACATAATTAACAGTAGAACAATCAACTAAATAAATAACTTGTCCCTAAAAGACTAGAACATCTCATTGTTATAATTATTATTACGTTGTTTATTTGTTTATTTCCTATGGTGCAGTGGATAGAGCGCTACAGTGCTAACCGTACGGGTGTTAAGGAAGTCCGATTCCAACTTCTTTTCGTAGGAAATGTTTTTCTAAGGAGTCATACGTTTGTTATGGATGTGATCAGCGCAGAAGCTAAACAACTCAATTCTGATGTTTATATGCAAGACTAACAACGATCCAAAGTATCTACGATGATTTATTTAACACTAAAACCGTCATGAGTCATTTTGTGAGCTTCCTTCTAAGAATAATAATATCACTTCTAAGAACTTCAATCAAACTTAATGCATATCTTGTTATAGAACAAATAGGGTGTGCTAGTTCATTTCTTTCGAGCAATGATGATAACCATGATTGATGTTTTTATCATCACATACAATGATTGTTGACAAAAGACTGTCATAAATCAATGTCTTATTGAATATGACGTCAATGAGTGCGTGACATCGTGAAAGGCACAGGTCTTATTACAAATATGTTGGTTTGTTAGAGTTACACGAGATCATCCTGTCGTCACACACACACACACACACACACACACACACACACACACACACACACACACACACACACACACACACACACACACACACACACACACACACACACACACACACACACACACACACACACAAAACACACACACACACACATATATATATATACATACATACATACATACATACATACAAGTCACCTTCTTTGTAATGCACATTTGGAACCAGAAAATGTGACCTTAAAAAGACGTAAGACTTAGAAGAAAAAACAAATATCAATTCATAACATATATTTATCTGTGTTGCTTAGCTACTTATGAATGTCAGTCTATAATAATGAACAAAATTACTCACACTCAAATTCACACAAGCACAAATTAGCATTTGGTAAAACAATCAGTTATGCCAGCCCCTTTGGAATTTTGTGAGGAAATGTTCTTCACACTGAGTTCAATCCTTGTATTGCACTTAATGTCACATTCACCAGCTTTGGTCTCAGTGAATCATAGAAAGTCACCGAGTGTATTCCTTGCTTCAGAAACCAGAGTTTAAACGCATTTAAGAAAACCACCAAAAGGGGTATGTTCCAGGCCTGTGTATTTTGCTGTTCGCTACACATTAAACAACACTTCTACATTAAATACCACATCCCGACAGGACGACAAGATGTTCATCTATTACTTGTTGACTGGATTTGGGATGAATATCCTAATAACGAAACACTTCTAGCTTTAGAGTTATAGAGAAAGCTTTTTGTTTACGTCTACGAGAGTCCATTGTAATGATAGACACTTATTTGCTTATGGTATGATAGCACACTAATAGAACAATTTGATTAATGAGTAATAATATGAATAAACGTATGGTATTAAAACGATTTGCAAACAATAAAAATAAGGAATGGTTGCAATTCAACAAATATTTTCATTGACCATTTAATCCCTTTATCCATCGCGTGGCTTCAGTTAAACCTTTGTTTACTTTGGAGAATAATTGGATGCCATTGAGTGACACCTCTATTTATATGTGACGATAGCACATTTTGCAAAGTTTCTAAAGAGTGGCAAAATATCTAGGGTATTATAAATATCGCTATGATAAACCCGACGTGCCATTCGTATTATTGGAGATCTGCCTAAAATCTGGTGTTCTCGAGAATATGTCAAATATATCACATGGATATGGGCTTTAAGCAATACTTTATTGCATTTACTAAGGTACAATATATTAGATGTGGAAGAACGTTCACGAAGGACTGAGGTAACATTTCATTTAAGTCACAGATCACTACCACCCGTGTTCGAATCTCAGCGTAGGCATATCTGAAGAATGTTTCATCTTTGACTTCGCTTCGTTACCTTTGGAGGTCGCTTGGCCCATTTAGCCTATCAAGTACATACAAGTGGCCATAAAACATCAATCATCATCATCATTTCATTCAAGTAGAGTAATAATCGATTGTGCATTATTGCTACTAAGTCACTCTGCTGCTTCCATATGTAGGTAGCGTACACAAAAATATTATCACGTGTTTATCAAATTGTTTTGTTGGTTACCGCACCGAGAGCAACTTCCTTAGTCTGAATTGTGTAACATCTGTTGATTCAGTTGATATGGGTAGGATTTGTTTTGTTATTCGAACCCATAATGTAGCTAAGATTAGTATCTGAGGTGTTGAAATGTTTTTATGTTTAGATTTCTTTGGAACAATAGGATATTACTGGAAAATGTAAACTTTGGTGTCTAAGTAGTTATCTTGTGTATCTTGTGTAAGTACTACCTAATATATATATATATATATATATATATATATATATATATATATATATATATATATATATATGACAGGCTTAGTACCTAGATGAATGTTCACACATACATGTTCTATACATATGTGGAGTATATGTGTAACGTTCGAAGTACATCGTTTACAATCTCAATACGTAAATTAGAAGGAAACTTTGAATGGAGATGGTTGAGTGACATATCTTACCAATAGAAATAGGAACTTCTCAGTGTGATATATATAATGACATGACGTTTTCCTTCAGTTAGAAAAATACATTGAGAGTATAATAAAATATGATCATATTATTCGGAATAATTGTCTAAGTGATATTGCTTATGAAATTATTACTTACTATCTGTGATTGTTGAATAAGGTATTTTTGAAGACAAATATATGTTCTTACAGTCAAATATAAACTCCCACAAAGGTTACTATTTTTGTTTTCATCTGTTGTACAGGATGACGTTGACGTGTATCTAATTTAATTAAAATAATTGTCATATTTAAATATAGGAATACGGTATCATACAAGAGTAATGGTAGGTAGTGTTGGATAAATCTCATTGTTTATACTGTTTAATCAAATTTAAAGGTTACCTTTAAACCTTTCAGTGTAATTAATAAGAGAGCAACTTCAGTAACTGATAAGCGATTGCTATCGTAGCCTTAAAGAAGCTGGTTCATATCTGAAGTAAGGAAAATCTTCAAATCTAAAATATTGACTTGTATTCAAACGGAAACATATTCGGAATTAACTGATTCAACCGGGATATCCATTGACCTAAATATAAAACTAGACCGAGCAGTCAGTAGTTTTTGAATTGGCCGCCATGACCAAACAGCTCAGACTTCCGGCAAGGGAAAAAGCAGCGTTGAAGTGGCTGCGCTTCGAGTTTTGAACCTACGAATACCGACATTTATTGTGATGTGTGCATTATATTTTCGTGTGTGCAGACAATCTGTATTATTCCCCTCCTATTACATGCCATGAAATATGTAAATGTCGTTTTATTCAAGTCCGTAGATCTAGTTTAATTGGGATCAAACGCCACAGATAGGCCGGGGGTTGTCGTACAGGCTAAATATAATAACAGTTAAGCTTAATTTCCCGCCAAACCCCCCGCTTTAACAGCTATTTTAAATGTGTTCCTTATACTTACCGATGAAAAGACATCCCGTTTGTATTACTTCCACGCCCACGGCTTATACAACCAGCGACACAACAATAATTCACCACGTTTATAAACCTGATTTTTCTAGTCTGCGTTCCCATTTCCTCGACCGGAAGTTGGGACCTGTTTGCCATCAAATCGGCGGCCGTGTTCGGTCTAGTGTTCTTTTAGGTCAATGGGGATATCTATATAACGGTCTTATTATAGTTTATTCACCAGTTGTGGCTTTGCAACCTAAATCACGGAGGATAAAGGGACTCATATGCCAACAATGAGCTTACTGTGACGTCATCCAATCAGTAATCAGTATGTTAGTCAGATAATTACTTTTCAATACATATATTTTCGAATCCTACTGTAAAAAAGAGCTGATAATATTTGTCTGGACCTTTACACATAACAAAGGCTTTGAAGTTATATCAACAAAGCTTCTTTTCCCAAAGGATGTTTTGGCATAGTACACTCTTCCTAGGAATTATGCTAACTATGAACTGTGTAAACCAAAGTGATGTTTTTATTGACTATTGGCGTGCCACCAAAATCATGGTTGTGCTCATACACACTCTTTGGTAGGCAATTATGAATTTTTTTATTAATTTTCTGCGGTAGATTTCAATAGATGAAAGAAACACGTTTCATATTTAATAAGCCAAGTTTGAATAAGAAGCTGAAGACAAGCTCCACAATTCAATGTTTTAAGTACTAGCTAGCAAAAGATGGCAGAAGCTTAATGTTAGAATAAAATAATAAACTGGATTTTACATTAATATATTAATATGTGAGCATTTTATAGTTTAGGACTATATATATCATAGTCAGGAGTTTTCTACATGACCATCAAGTGTTGGTAAGTGTAATGTTTTGCTTCAGTACAATTATTTATACAACAATAACGGATTTTAAAAATTAACTGATAAATTACAACATGAGACATCCCACACTTTGAATAGCTCGATTATGCTCAGACTGACTGTAACAGCCAATGAATATGTTATCATAACTTATTAACAGAGGATTGCAATGTTATTGTTATTTAAAGTAAAATTTTCAAATAACTAAAAACTGATAGATATATCAACTGTAACGAATAAGATGTATAGAAATAGATCTACTAATGAGACATAATGTAGATATATCAACAGTAACGAATAAGATGTATAAAAATAGATCTAGTAATGAGACATAATGTAGATATATCAACTGTAACGAATAAGATGTATAAAAATAGATCTACTAATGAGACATAATGTAGATATATCAACTGTAACGAATAAGATGTATATAAATAGATCTACTAATGAGACATAATGTAGATATATCAACAGTAACGAATAAGATGTATAAAAATAGATCTAGTAATGAGACATAATGTAGATATATCAACTGTAACGAATAAGATGTATAGACATAGATCTAGTAATGAGACATAATGTAGATATATCAATTATAACCAATAATATGTTATTGCTAATGTATATTTATATTATAGACATATGATCAGAAAAAAACTAATTGTGAGATATTCTGTTCATTAATAAAACTGTAAGTCAACAAATGTAATGATTAATATCTTTAAATGATATATAGATATACATATTAGATACCAAGTAATACTAACACTATTGATGAAGTAATAACTAATTAATATTAGTAAACAGGTAAATACCATTGTGAGATATACATGATGTAAGTTTATGCAGTCACAGTATATTTTTAACCACTAGATTTTGGCTATTTATTACTGTTGCTGAATGTTATGTTTCTATATCAATATATCATTTTGTGCAGGCAGGTGTATATAATAGACTGATCTGGTTTGTTTTGATGATATTTCACAATAATGTGCCAGATTTTAGTGAATAAGGTTTAATATTTTGAACGCTAATTGCTTTGGTTGACTGGAGTTGAGTATTTGTTGTGTTACGCGTAAGCTACCCGAATAACGGACAATGCTGGTGCTTGGCCATAACGAGTACATGTTATTTGACACTGTGGTTAGTGTATATTGAGGGCAGATAAGAATCAATGACGCATTAACGGTATGAATTAATTGCTAAAAGGGAACAGATATGTGTCATTGAAAAAGAAGAGGCATTATCTGTACCGTAGCTATAAAAAATGTGAGGAAAATGTGTATGTATACGACTTCAAGTATGAGTAATATTTGACGACGTGGATAATGTATATTGGCTTTATGAAACTCTTACAAAACAAGTCATAGATGAACATGCTCCTCTAAAGAAAACGATCACGAGAAAAAATAAGATACTGTATATGAATTGTCCCCTGCGAAAGGCCATGAATGTCAAAAATATGTTCAGAAGAACATTTTATAAATGTAAATATACTGCTAATTGGGAGATATATCGCCAACATCGAAATAATGTCACATTATAATATCTGCCGACAAACTGTTCCACTAAGTGGGGGCTGCACATAATCGTCATATGACATAAACCGAGATAGAGGCATCTGCAATAGTATCTGACTGGATGACCAGAGATTTCGGGATCACTTTCTAATGGCCACCAGTTTATACAGGTATTCAGCTGTCATATCATTAATAATAAGTTATTAATAAAATCTTGAATACGGAAATGGATACGCTGTCGAACAGGTAGCCAACGTAGTACTTGGTGAATTGGGGTGATATTATCATATTTTTGAGTATTTGTCATTATGCGAACTGCACTATTTTGAATTTGCTAAAGACTATTGATGTTATAATCAGATATGCCATATAACAGACAGTTACAAAGTCAGGGACTACAGTTACAAGTCAAATGTTTTTAAACAGTGGATGTTTTTAAGATGGTAGTAGGCACCTTGGCATAATGCTGTAACATGTTCATATCATTATCATTTATGTACCTAGGAATAATTCCCACATTTGCTATTTGATAATAAAAGGACTTAAATATTGAATTCACCTCCTTCTCCATTACTAGAGTATTATTCCATATGATCCCTGCATTTTGTTAAAACAATTTATAAAACTGTATCCTACCTTAATGCAAAGATTCTCAGTTTTCGTCTGATCCTTATTCAATTTCAGCATGTTGCTGTTCATCCAAATACTCATATGTTTAATACAAGTTGTTTTAATTGAAAATGAAATATCATTCCATTTATCACACGGCTTTGACGTCATGTACACGTGCGTGCCATCGGCTATTTAATATTATGCCGTTGAATAATTTGACCAACTAGTTTGGTTTACATACAATAATTATTTGGTCCTAAAACAGATCACTGTGGTACATTGAATTGAGGATCTACATCCGGTGATGTGTTTTCCGCCAATGAAATACACTGATTTCTGTCGGCGATGTACGACTTTATCCAAGTTAAGGCATTTTTCTGGATTCCAAAGGAAATTTCTAAATGCTTCAATAGTATTGGATGATCGACTATATCAAAATCTACAGATGAATCCAGCATAATTAATTCAGTCATGGATCCTTTATCAAGAGCCTCAGCAATGTCACTGTGCACTTTCAAGAGAGCAGTTTTTGTTAAATGACCTCTATAATAAGCAGATTAATAACAGTCATTTAAGTCATTGTTCTCATTGAGCTCTACTATTCGCCTTGGTACTACCATTTTAACAAGTTCGGTGATGAAAGGAAACTTATAAATAATACATTAGTTCTTCATATATTCCTTATCCATCCCAAATCTCTTAAGCAGCGGGGTTATGGTGGCTCGTTTCAAACATAACGGCATTAAACATAATATCTGCATCCATGGATATATTGCAGGTAGTATTTGGGGAATTATAAATGATTTTATTCCTGATGATTGTTATTTTCCCCATGAACATATTCCTGAACTTGTCCGCCAGGAGTTCAGCAGAGGTAAAATGTGAAAGATTCGCATTGCCATTACATCCCATCAAATTCTTAGTTACTTTGTAGTTTTTTTTCCATTTCCACATGTCTTTAACTTTGTGGAATATAAACAATTCTTCTCCTCGAATAGTAGTGTATTCATTTTTCTACAAAGATCCCTGTATATTTCAAAGTTCACCAATAAGGAAGTTCGTCGGCAGGTTCTCTCTGCTTTCCTCCGAATTTTCTTAGCAAATTTAAGCTTATCAGACAACAGGGTTTGTGGTCGAGACGCAATATTCTTTTACAAGAGGGTTCATGGTGAGTAATGATAATATGGACACCTTTACATGTCAGCAGGAATATTAATTTTGAGATATGTATGATATAAACTATTTATATGATGATCAGAAGGTTGAGGTCACGTTATTTGCAGTTTGTCTGGATGTATCATATTTTACGTTATATCGCAAGATATTAATGTATTATCGCTCTCTGAAATGTGACTTGGAACTGACACTGATCAGCTCACCATAAATGAGTTAGTTCTTGCTGGTTAGGAATTTAATCATATTTGTAGAAACTTACGCCGTTCCAATAGTTGTATTTGCTTACTATATAAATCGGGACTGGTTGTTACGGTACATCAACGGAGATATGTACTCATTTTGAAAACATTGACTATACCATAAATATAGATAAGGTTACGGTTAAATACATAATATATATCTCCCCCTTCTTCTAAAGAAAGTTACTTTAGAAACTCATCATTCTTTCGTGAATTGTTTTACAACTTAGATAATGGAGCCAATACCCCTTATGATGTCATAATAACTGATGATTTAAATAAGGTAGATAATAAGATGATATTGAAGATCGTAGGTATTGCGGCATTTTGGATTCACATAGATTGAAGTAGCACGTCAAAGGTGGAACTCACTAACAATGACACACAAGCTATGATTGGTCATCTTCAGAATATCTGGTTCCAGCAAAACAAGAGTTCCTTCTATATGCGAACCTTATCTTAGCATCAGCAAAGATAATGCTTCGGCAATAATCTGGCTGTAAAATGAAAAGGATCACATAAATAAAGTCTCAATGCCTTATTAAATATTGTGGATCAGTTCATGAGATAATAGAAGCCTATAACAAAGGTGTCCTAAGCATCATTAATCACCATATTTTCCCTTATTCGAAATCCATCACTTTGAGACCGGAAACTGCTTGGTACTCTCATAAACTAAGATCTGCTAGGAATATTTTGACAAAAGCAAAAAGAACCTGTGGCATAGCATATCACTTAGTCCACACATACCTCCATTAGAGTTATAAGTATTGTTATCGTAGGGGTTGTTCTATAGAAACGGCTGTCTTAAAAGCGAACAGATGAAGGATTTATTAATTATTATACTTGATTTATATACAACCCAACCGAAACTACACCAAATACAAATCTTTAACCTGAGGTAATTTGTATCTCACTGACATGATTCAGTGTGTCTCAGTCATGAATAAAATATCACCAGATGTACGTCTTTAATTTGGTGTACTACAGGGAACTGGTGTTAGGACAAAATCATTACTGCTGCAGGTATACATAGCGAGCAAGTTATTGAATTAGTAAAGAGTACATTTTCTTGTTATACCGATAATATTCAAGTCTACATTACACTAAAGCCATGCGACAAATGGGAAGAGATTGTATCTTCAATTGAAGCTGGTATTTCAGAGATATGTAGTAGTATGAATTACTGAAATTGAATAATGATAAGTCAAAATTAATTGTCTTATACAAATCTACACAAATACACAAATACAAAAGTAAATTCAGAATATTCGCATCTATCTATCTATCTATCTATCTATATATATCTATCTATATCTATCTATCTATCTATCTATCTATCTATCTATCTATCTATCTATATATCTATCTATATATCTATATATCTATCTATCTATCTATCTATCTATCTATCTATCTATCTACATACCTATCTATCTATCTATCGATATATATATATTTATCTATCTATCTATCTATCTATCTGTCTATCTATCTATCTAACTATATATATATATATCTATCTATCTATCTATCTATCTATCTATCTATCTATCTATCTATATATCTATATATCTATCTATCTATCTGTCTGTCTATCTATCTATCTATCTATCTATCTATCTATCTATCTATATATCTATCTATCTATCTATCTATCTATCTATTCCAACTATATATCTATCTTTCTATCTATTTATATTTCGTTCCCCCCTCTCTCTCCCCATCTCTCTCTTTCTCTTCTACAGCGAGTGCCGACCCATTACAAAAACGAAGATCTAACATCAAAGTAATCCGATTCATAAGTAAGTACCAGAGAGAATGTACAAATCTTAGTTGTATTCACTTTTAACGGTGCCAAGAAGTCACACCGCAATGTACGGAGGGAAGTTTCTGGAATAAGTTGTCCATTCATGTTAAATTTACAGCAAGTAAACATATATCGTCTTAGTTTCTTATAACCCACTTACATCAGTCTATTTATAATATCTCTATAACGATAATGTTTACAAAGACAATCTCTTTTACTATGTGAGCTAGAACATGTTTCAATTAGAGCATTAGAATAACTCAAATTTAATAAGACGCTATGTAAACCTTGACCACCGTGTTGATACTCCTTTTTGTTTGCTTGACGAAGCTACACACTGCTGTCACTGTTAATGTCAGATTCACTCAGGAATCTCTGAGGACAAACATAAATCTGGTGTCCATTTTCCACAGCTAATATAACACCTAGAATATTTCTGGGATCACCACGTCCCCCCTGTCATAAGGTAAAGACGAGAAAGTCAAACCAATCCTCGCTTCGATGCCAAATAAGGTTGCATTAGGTGACTGTTTTATTCCCACATTGAAACTCGAGTTCTTGCGAAACTGAACAAATTTAACACCAACAGTCCAATCATTGGTATAATTTTCACTCATCCACGCAAACAAGCATGTCTTTAATGTCATAATTAGCACATTCTACAGAACCTTGACTCTGTGGGTGGCGAGGTTTACCATACACTATAACTAGCTCTGGCCACAACTCATTCAAATTGGAAATGATTTCAGCTGTAAATTCGGAACCGTTGTCGCGCTGTAATATATGCTGCGCACCGAATAGCAGAAATATGTCCATGATTTAGTATGGAACCTCAGCATCCCGCTTTGATGTCAGTGGGTGGATAACAACGAACTTTGTAAGATGGTCCTGATACACCATAATCCACTTGAAAAACCATGCGGTAACGATTGCATATCGATGAGATCTACTTGGCCACGAGCGGAGAACTCTTTAGACGAGCTCGGTTAGACAACCACACCCTTTGTCATCGGTAGAACACATTTACGCTGCCAGTCAATGCACATTGAGTTAAGCAGGTCAATAGAATCCCTGGTAACACTGGCATACTTCTTGCCTAACTCCTTTACCATTCGATCGCGACAACAGTCGCCAGTGGCAATGAGGGCAGGTTTGATAACATCGAATGTCTCTTCGAAGTGCACGTAATATTGTATCGGGTCATTGTTGGATTTGCGACGTCTTATCAACTTCTCAACATTGCCATACTGAAGAATCTCATACTTGGACAGAAGATAATAACCTTGGGATGAGTTAGCTAATGATTGTTCATTTAAATGCTTCAGTTCATTTCTCAACAAAGGGTACTCTGGTTTTGGTCTAAGTACCCTTTTCAGAGATTCATATTTCTTATAGAACTCATTTTTGAACGTATCTTCTACTGAAACCTCCATACTGACAACTGATACCTGAACCATAATGGCCCAAATATTTATAAGCCAAGGGATATATATATATATATATATATATATATATATATATATATTGTGTGTGTGTGTGTGTGTGTGTGTGTGTGTGTGTGTGTGTGTGTGTGTGTGTGTGTGTGTGTGATGCTATGGCTAAGGATATTAGTAGGAACAAAGGAGTAAGTATGCTGTCTGGATGTACCTATAATGATGAAATCTGTTTTGTTGGCATTGAGCCTAAGTTTATTGTTTGTCATCCAGCCAGAGATATCACTGAGACAGTTGCCAAGTTGTTTAAGGGGAAATATCAGTGTCTGCTGCAGATAACGATATGTATACCTGGGTGTCATCTGCATGTAAATGATTATCTCATTTCTGGCTGTGAATAAGAAAGCTTATATGGTGTGGTATACAGAGTAAGCAACAGTGGTCCAAGAACAGAGTCTTGGGGAACACCGCAAAACAAAGGCACTGCCTCTGAAAAACATTTTCTTATTTTTATTGAGTGAAACCTATTTATTAAGAATGAGCGGAGCCAGATAAGTGTTGTGCCTGATATACCATACCAACCAGAGCGATCTAGAAGAACAGAATAATCAATGGTGTCAAAAGCTGCAGATAAATGTAATACTGTTAGTCCTGTGACTTTTCCTGTGTCCATGTTTAGTGTTATGTCGTTGTGAACTTTTAGTAGAGCGGTTTCTGTAAAGTGAAATTGTTTGTAAACAAACTGGAAACATTAGCCAAGTGATTACAGTTTAAGTGAACAGTCAAACGACTGGATACGGCTTTTCTAATACTTTAGATAAGAATGATAGGTTAGAAATAGGTGTATAACTGGTTAGGTCACTGGCTGGTAAAATGGTTTCTTAAGAAGAGGGATTACATCGGCATGTTTAACATAAGAAGGGAACACTACCGAGCTTAGTGATTAATTTATTATCTTAGTAATTGGAATAATTAGTGTGTAAAGACACGATTTTAGCAGAATTTTATTGGGTATCAGAAAGGACATCTCCACGTCCACACTGGCGTGGTTGGTGGTAAAAGGAATAGTCAGGGGGGGGGGGTGAATTATCAAAAATACAAGTTTGAAAACAACTAGAAAAACTTGAAAATCAATCGTAAAAATAACTCGAAGAACAAACAGCCAGAACAGTTCTAGCTATTGCTTTCGTAGTTATGAGCGACTGGGAGAGACAGAAATTGATTATAAATCTAGTATCTACTGGCGACACTATGCAAATGTAAACAAACTTTAATATTATATTTTGTGGGGAGCAGAGAAAAAAACAGGAAATCGTTTGCAAAAAAAGAAGTATGGACGACTAAGTATTATTTTAGATGTTAACTAGAAACTATTATGACACTAAAGAAATGTCTTTTCTAGCCCACAATAGCAACAATAAAAGCAAACGAAACCAATCTACCTATATATGATAACATACAGTATTGAAACTCTTGTTTGTATATAATCATCCCATTTTTTGGTATTTATCCGAGAATAAATTCCATTTAATCGAAAGTTAGTTATTTTTTAATGTAAGATATTGCTGACATATAACCTTTATAGTGATGTGATTATTGGATTATGAATTGTTAATAATTTACTATTTATATGTCACAAATTGTCACGCATTATGTACATCATTAAATGTCAATAACATATACTTGATGTTTAGTATCAAAGATAAAAGATAATATAAGTATTTTATTCATTTAAATTAATTAATTATTCAAATGGGTTTATTTTGAATTCATTGTCATTTTACAAAAGGCATAACACTTGTGAAAACAACGAAAAAAGATAAATTTTATATTCTTCAGGTCATATGCCAAATTTGTTTTTCAATTTCTTAATAATTTTAGCTTAATTCATCTTATATCTTTGTCATATAATATTTTAGTGATCACACATTTAAATCTGCAGACGATAATAATTAAGATATCTGTTTATGTGTTCGTATTAGAGTTATTGCTGTGTTAGTTGTAAATTAATATCCATCCTAGTATTATTACCGTGTGTTTATATACCGATGGAAATTGGAGGCCAACCTAAGCTAGTTATATTCTACGTATTGAGTAGAGAAAGTCTGAATTAGTGAATGAGTTAGTGGGTGAGTAAGGTTTAAACCACTTAACTGGAACTGTCATAAACACTCTATCCACCTTTTTCTAAATGAATTAATATTAATAAACATATGACGTTAAGAGTAGCTAGCTATTACTAGCTGCTCTTAAAATTAAAGGTGGATAATATTTGATCTTTTTAATTAATCACACAAACATTCGAAAGAAATCCAGTCTTTGATGGATTGTGAGTTATTTTAAGATCGATAGCAGTAGAAATAAATATTTTAAGTAGAGTACGTCAAATGATCCATTACACTTATGCAGATCAAACACTTTGTTTCGTTTTTAAGAAATTCTGAGAATAAATAAAACATATTTACACTTTAAATTAATTAAATCATGAACTGACTTTAACGCAAACTATTTAAGCTCTATCTATCAACTTAAAAGTCTTTTATTCCATAATATATTACGTACAAAACTAACCACGACGAGCTAAAAGATACCAAATATTTGTGGATTGAGGTTAGAATTTGTCATAGAGTGTTTATGTTAAAGTGTGTTTCATGTTAAATGTATGTCACACTTACTATATTATTATTTCTATAAGATGATGCTAAAGGATTTATTTAAATTAAAAGTTTCCTTCTTGTTATTCACCCTGAAGGATAATACATTGAGCTAGATAGTTAAAAGAGTGCTGAGATATTTCTTCACTTAAATTCTTGGAAATCCTTTGATTGCTTGATGATAATATTATGTGAGACATGAAAAATGCTAAATAACAAGTCGTGGTATCCCAGGTACGTTTCTTATCTCTACCCAGGTAAATTTCTACTTTGTGGACAATGTGTAGATGTTGTAGCTCAGACGAACGAATGTCTACCTACCAGATATTTGAAAATAGTCAATAGTCACAAATCGTGTGCTGTTATTATCTCAAGATCCAATCAAAAGCCATGCTATCTCAAGCACATATGTTTTGACAAGGGGTAATTGGATATCGATTTTCTGTTGTTTATGCAATTTGTATTACGTTGACAAATGTATTATTTACTGATTCTGCTTGTTTGTTCACATACGATGAAAGGCATCTGACGGTAATTATAATTTTTTGGTGGAAAAAGGAATAATACAATCTAGTATGGACAGGAAAGGCATATAATGGTTGTATTAAATACATCATAATACAAATATTGCCGACATTTGAGGCAAGTTGGTGTGAAATAAACAATATTATAACATTCAATGATATATATCATTAAATTCAAACATCCCATTTTTCTTTTACACATATTGCTCTAACAGGGATTTAATGATAATGGTAATAGAGAATTTCATTTCAATATAGACTCATTTGTTTAAATATCATAATAGAATTATAAATCTAATGATAAATAACACACATCTCTCGGGATTAATATCTGCAAAGGTGATAATAATTGGAGTTTGATACTGATAACTAATCTTTATTTAAATTATACAGATAATAGTATACATCCAAATTAAGGTCTGCATATATATATATATAATATATATATATATATATATATATATATATATATATACACACTATAAAATCATGCAATTCTTTGCCAGTTCTACAAAGATTACAATTTGAAGTTATTTTAGATAATAGACTAACTTTTATGAAGATAACTGAAGTTTTAAGATAAGATAACGAGCATCTTCTCTTGTTATTAGTCATAATGTAGATGAACTTTATAACGAGGGAAGATATTACATTTGAAGAACCACTGATTGATAACACACATCACGGGTATCATATTGTTATTAATAACATAAATATACAATTAGTGAGTATTCTGTTCTTATTAAAAAATGATAATCTATTGATTGTTCTTCAGTTTGTTATTTTCAGTATAATAGATAATGCAGCAATTAGTCACAATTATGCAATTTTAGTTACTCTTTGTTTGAATGTTCCTAATAAAATAAATCTTTGTCCATCATCCGGTTATTTTTTCTTTTCTATTTAATTCTCAGCTATTACTTTTATCAATGTATAAATAAATCCACCAGGGGGCAGCATAAACAGTAACCTCACGCAAACTGGTGATTGACCGTGACTGACCATTATATTATAAAACTTTATATATAAATACATTATTGTAACTTCTTTTGTCTCCGAGGAAAGATATATATTATCAATGAACCATAAATACGTATTTAAGATGTATATACATATTGATGATAAATTATTGACAGTTGCATTAAATAAATATATCAGACTTTAAACGTTTTGTGACACTCACTGTGTGTGAAAAGGAAAGCGAAGAAGAGAGCTAGATAGATCAGCAGATTGACAGATAGGTGTATATATATATATATATATATATATATATATATATATATATATACAACTTTTTTCTTTGTTTAGAAATTACGTTATTACACATCGAAGTCATGATACACAAAATAATAGGCGGCCCACTGAATTAATCCACCAAATTAGTTTGTCTTCAAACCGACATTGCCTTTGTTACAAGTAACGCAATGCTCTCTAATGTAATATAATGTGAATATTAACAAGTCTCTTTGGGCATATTGATTAATGAATATAATTAAATTGGCACAACACTGCTAAAATTCTGAAGTACTCAACAATCGCTTCTGAACACTCGTCATAACTAGATAATAGCTAAGTTAACGAAGTTATTGGATTATTGGACATAAAGAAACTATTTTGATCTAAATGATAACAGACATGAAAAAGTGCTGCCTGAAGACTTAATGACAATTTGCATGTATGTTATATTGAAGAGAAGAAAGGAAGGGTAATTGAGAGATAGTGAGGCAGAGATGGATAAATCAATCATATATATATATATATATATATATATATATATATATATATATATATATATATATATATATATATATATAACTATACATATACACATACATAACACACACACACGCACATACGCACGCACACACATATATATACACACATACACACACACAGACACACACACAGACACAGACACACCGCACACACACACCACGTACACACACATACATACACACACACACAAAAGCACGCAGCGCACGCACGCACACACACATACACCCACACACACACACATATATATATATAATATATATATATATATATATATATATATATATTATATATTGTATGTGTGTGTAATATCATCCACACACACATGTATGTAATAATACACCATTGAACCACGCGCACGTGTTGTTTACTACGAGCTGTGGCGTCAAATGATTTATTTGTACGTGTTACATTTTTCTATATATAGCCTGCATGTTGCCACTTCCCTGTGGGCGTGATTTATTTGTCGCATACGAAAAGCGGATTAGCTGATTCCCAGAGGCTGATGAATAGCCCAGATACATGTATATGGTTTATATTTAGATTGATCTATATATAGTTTTATTTATTTAAATATTTATGAAGGTATATGCTTCAAAGAAGTTTTAGATTTTAATATTATGAGCCAGTATCATTATACTAGTATATGAATCCTAAAATGTATATTATACTTGCCAGATATCAGACCTATTGTAATCCTGATTCCTTTTTACACCAACGTAATGTGGTCTGACGAAACAACGTATTGATTGATACACATTGCGTTTATTAGCCAGGCAGACATTTCCATGGGCATTAATCTGCGGGCAGATTTTTCCACAAGTGTTAAATGCTTAACTATTATAATCCCGACTTGTATCGGATATCTGCCTAAATTCATCTATTCTCGATAATAGGTCAAATATATCAAGTGGATGTGCGTTTTAAGTTAGATCTCACTACACCTAACTGTATATACTTATGGACGCTAAATTAGGGGTGGATGAACGTTCATTAAATGATGAAAGGAAATCTATAAGGCGATATTTCGTTCTAGTCCAGTAATAATCCATTGTGCGGTATTCCCCCTTATTTAGGTAAGTAGTATACATCTGATCACATCTGAATAACCTGTCATGTTAGTTGACGCGCCTATACGGTTGACATAGGTAGGATGTATTTAGTTAATCGAACCCAGAATAAAGCTATGGTCAACATCTATGGTGTCGAACTGTTCCATGTGTGGGTTTCTTTTGAACTATAAAATAATACAGCTCAATATAAATTGTACTGTCAAAGTAATTATATTGTGTATGTACTAACTCACCATTGAACCACATTTACCCTTTTAAAACATTTTAAATAAGTTATTTCATCTAAACAATACTTGTATCATTTAAATTTGTATCATTCATGTATCATTCATCCTTTATAAAAACATTTCAAGACTACGTATTAAATCGTCTCACACCGTTCGCTTTTCCGTTCTCTTACTTTCATGTTAACTGGACAGCAAATTCAAAAAAAATCCCCTTTAAAACGTTTACGTTGTTCTCTTTAAACTAATGATAAAATCATCTTTTGAGTACCTTCGGCCTTTTCATAGTACATCAAGTGTCATCATTTGGAAATGTTGGCTTTGTTTATGATAGGATGACTTGTTAGGTTAGTGTATACGTTATCACTTCAAAGTAGTACTTAACAACACACGCATTAATCACCGTATTTTGTACGGCATGTTTTATATATTTATTGCTGGTAAACATATAGAAGGTCATCTTCTGGTCAACATCTTCAAAGTACGGTATCTTAGACGAATATATCCAGTATAAGAGAGTGGCCAATTGTTTAAAGCTGGAGATAATAGTTACAATAAGGAATATTTACCTAATCATTAATTTACTTATTTAATAAAAAAACACTTTTATTGTTTCTGCTACTCTTTTTAATGACATTTATTTTACAGTCATTTCTTTTGCCTCCTGGATAGAGCATGATACTATTTACCTATGACTATTGTCATTCTGTGCGGGAGGTCGCAGGTTGTCAGCCGTGGCACTAGAGTATGGGTGAGGAGTACCATTTATTCTATATTCTACATTTATTTAGAATTAGTCTCCGTGGGGAAGCTATACATTACAGACCATATGTGTCTCCCTCATTTGAGGTTAACAGCCACGTTAACAACTGCCATTTCGGCTATTATTATTATTAGTCCTATAATTACTATCATTGCTACCATTGATAGTCTCCACTCATTATTGACATAGAAGACATGGTTGCCCTTATATGACAAGTTTCTAGAAGGAAACAATCAATACACAGAACTGTTAACTTCAGATGAAGTTGATGAATATAACGCGAACTTGTTTAGTACACGTCACATGAGCTTTAATGAGTTGAAGGCAATCATGGGTAATTGGTTCGCAAAGGCAGCATTGAGTCATATTCTCAATGAGACGGATAGCAACTCGGTGGCATCTCGAAATAGCAGTAATTCTGGCAATACACTGGTGCTTGCGAGAATTGCACATATGCCAAAAAGGCTAGAACTCTTAGTTAAAGCTGAATCACTGAAACAAGCTCTAGAAGCAGCTAAGTTACATTTGAACCATCAAGAAGAATAGCTGCAGCAGCTAGAAGAGGAGTGTGCCATCAGTGAAACAGATAGGAAGTTACTCGATGAGGTTGATCAAGAATCCCTGTCGGGAGAGTCATCAGAACTGGAGCATCTCATGGAACTAGAAATGTTAATAGTGTACATAATATTGTACATAATATCACTAATGTTCATAGTGATGACCGAAATGCTAATATTCTAATGTCAGTTGTTCACGTGACCAGTATGTTTACATGATTGATTGTCGTCTGCTAAACTGATAAACGACAACATGGCTAAAGAATCAGAAAATGTATATATTATCCTGTCACAGTCAAGCGAATTAGATGAAGTAGAACCCCAGGAAATATAGAACAGTTCAATGCCAACTTCTACGAAATGATCAACCAAAATATGGAGTAAGCCAATTCACGGACTGGGTAGGTAAATGCTAGAACGTGTGTGATTTGTACTCCGTTAATCCCGATGACTGAGTTGAATGAACTCCTGGGGAAGTTATTTGCAGAAGTGAAGCCTGTCAAACAAGGTGGTACATTGATTCCAATCAGCTAGACCTGTCTACGTCAGTACGTGCTGTCATACACAAGCATATCACATCAGTACCATACAACCGTCCATTCAACATAGTCAGTGGTGATTATTTCATGTCTGTTAATAATATATTCACCTCATGTTGCAAGCTGTATTTTAAATATGGTAATAAGAAGCCACAAAACAAGTCGGCCATCTGAGATGGTGATATGGTGAATCTCTACCACAGTTACGTCTGATGCTAAAATCACTACTACAGCCGGGGATGCCGTCAGTGATAATGACGATGATCAGCCTAATTTTGATTTGGGATTTAGTCTAGCATTTGGGCAAATTAACCACGGTGATTATCAGCACGACAAGCAGCAAGAGGTATTCGCCCAACAGCAGCCTAACATGGGACAGGTTGTACAGGAAGCTCCGCCAGGAGAAGTGGATTTGCAAATGGGAACAGATGGCATTATAACCACTCCAGAAACCTCACCCCAAGGCACTGTATTCAATATTAACGTCCCTGGCTTAGGTGCTTGCTCCGTGTTCCACACTGATAATGTTATACCGGGTGCTAACTTCTGAACTAATAACCCCCCCCCCCCCAGTCCCGTCATCAACATGTTATTCAAAACAATTTGGACACCGCTACCATGGACGGGGCACAATCAATTATCAAATGAAACATGACTGATACATGATGTGTAGACCACATGTACCGTTGGGATAAACAGATAAATGTTTAATGGTTTATGTGTTGTTTCACCATGTTATCCCAGTCACATATTCTTGGACTCTCATTATTATTAACGTAGAGCTCAGCTAAATGACATGCACTACTACAGTTGTCAATAACATATTGAAGTACCTGTATCCTGTTTATTGTTTTCAGTTCAATTTGATAATAATAGTAATAACATGATTTGTGGGTTGTAATACTTTTTAGCAGCCCTTCATCAATGATTAGCAACCCGACATGACCATTAGCAGCCCTTCATGACCATTATCGGCCCTCGGCTCCTCGGGCTGATAATAGTCATGTCGGAATTATAATCATTGATGTCGGGCTGCTAAAACACCCTCAAAATCATGGTAATATTATATTATTTATCAGTTTTATTGCATCTATTACATGTATGGTCAAATATAGCATTGATAAGTGCTCATATTATATTATCACTTAGGAGCTCATGTGTATTGGCCATTCCCGTGTTTATAGGTTTTTACGGTGGTCAGTTATTGTTCTCAATAGACGAACAACAGAAACTGTGATTTGTTCACCACGGTCCAGTTAGCCTATTATGTGTACAAAAGGCCGCTAAATATTAATCATCAATGTGTTTATGGAATGACCGTGGTTAAGTGTTGGAAATTACCAATATTCGTATTTCTTGCTAATGAGCTTAATATTAGGGTTTGTATATACCGGGAAAGCTATACAGTTATTTAGTGATCTGCGTCTCATGCTAGTTTTTGGGGTTCGATTACCACAACAGGCAGAATCATGTTATCTATTTATGTTTCATTCTGTGTGTAAACTTGTACTTATTTTAAGATCAGTAAATTTAGTATTAGTTAACATTAGTAACTTATCTGTATAACAATGTATAACATTAACTGCATAATGTAATGTAATTTACCTGTTTATGAATACGGTGCTTTAGCAATAATATGTAATTAGGTAAGCTTATTTTTGTTTTCATTTTTTTGTAATAATTTATTTTGTCTATTATAGTCAACCATCAACATACTAGAAATAAAATGAGGTATTGACAACAACGGTCTTATTTATGAGTACATGATTTCAACCCCAACTTTATTGACATAATACCTTCATGATGAGTAGTGATGGTAATGTAGACATTAAACCTAACAAGTCCAAATATATACGAGAGAATAAGCTAACCAGGAAGGGGTTAAAGTACAACATGCAGGCAAAGTGAACCATGTTAGAACACCTTAGTCGTTTAGTCACAGAAACACGCACGCACACGCACACACACACACAGTGAGAGAGCTACAGATATATATATATATATATATATATATATATATATGCACACACACGCACAAACACGCGAGCTACAGATATATATATATATATATATATATATATATATATATATATATATATATATATATATATGCACACACACGCACACACACGTATATATATATATATATATATATATATATACATACATACTCGACATTTATTTCGACAGACAGATAGACATAATCGCACACAGACATACAAAGTACATACGCATACACGAAACGACCTATTAAATCATACAATGCTGCTTGATGGATTTATACTCCTGGAGTCGTTTGTTACTCCGGCAGGCATCTCCATGGGCATTAAGCTGCGGACAGAGTGTTTTCCCATATTATGAGTAATTAGATTACACTGATATAGGAAATTTGTTAAATGTATAGCTATTATAATCCCGCCGTGTCATTCGCAGTATTGGAGATCTGCCTGAAATCCACTGTTCTCGACCATAGGTCAAATGGATCAAGTGGATAGGCGCTTTAATTTAGATCCCACCACACCTAACTGCATATACTTAGGGACGCTAAATTAAGCGTGAATGAACGTTCACTTAGTGATGAACGGAAACGTATGAGGATTAGCTGTTAGGTTCGAGTAAATCGTAGTATTTACTCAGGTTTGAGACGATATTTCGTTCTAGTCCAGTAATAATCCATTGTGCGGTATTGCTACTTGTTTATATTTCAGTTTAATCGCTTTAGTGAGTCCATACTGTGTTAGTGTACATTCTCTTTGTTATGAAGAAACTGTAATGTTTGTTAACACGCTGAGGCTATATATAGGGCTTGAATTTCACTTAGGTTAGGGAAGAACTTCGACGCCAGACCAGTCGGACGTGTATTGATACATGGTTCATATAGGTAGGATTTATTCAGTTATTCGAACCCAGAATAAAGCTGAGGTCAGCATCTGAGGTGTCGAAATGCTTTATATACAGGTTTCTTTTGGACCACAGAAAATTACTGTTGAATGTAAACTGTGGTGTCAAAATAGTTTATGATATGTATGTAGCAAGTCACCATTGAACCACACGCACGTGTTGTTTGTTGCGAGCTGTGGTATCAAATGGTATGTTTTTTACGTGCTTCCGCTTTTTGTACGTAGCCTGCATGTAGCCGCTTTCCTGTGGGCGTGACATATTTGTCGCGTACGAAAAGCGAATTAGCTGGTTCCCACAGGCTGATGAGTAGACCAGACACATGCTTAGGTATACGCACACATTTATCAATATGTTGAGGTATGGAACATTTAATATTTAGATTAATGTATGTATAGTTGTATTTAGATTTATGGAGGTAGGTTTCGAAGGAGGTTTAGATATGTTGATGCTCTGTGCCTGTTGCCTCTTACTATGTACCATAAAACGCACATTGCCGTGCCAGACATCTTATCTATTTCCATCCAGATTCCTTATTACACCAATGTAAGAAAGTTATGTCGTTATTAAAACATGTTGAGTTTATTAGCTTTGTTATGTATAATGTAGAATCTATATTGTTGTCCTCTTATGTGGTCTGGCGAAACGACCTATTAATTCATACAATGCTGCTTGATGGATTTATACTCCTGGAGTCGTTTGTTACTCCGGCAGGCATCTCCATGGGTATTAAGCTGCGGACAGAGTTTTTTCCCATATTATGAGTAATTAGATTGCACTGATATAGGAAATTTGTTAAATGTATAGCTATTATAATCCCGACGTGTCATTCGCAGTATCGGAGATCTGCCTGAAATCCACTGTTCTCGACCATAGGTCAAATAGATCAAGTGGATAGGCGCTTTAATTTAGATCCCACCACACCTAACTGCATATACTTAGGGACGCTAAATTAAGCGTGAATGAACGTTCCCTTAGTGATGAACGGAAACGTATGAGGGTTAGCTCTTAGGTTCGAGTAAATCGTAGTATTTACTCAGGTTTGAGACATTTCGTTCTAGTCCAGTAATAATCCATTGTGCAGTATTGCTACTTTGTTTTTATTTTATTTTAATCGCTTTAGTGAGTCCATACTGTGTTAGTGTGCATTATCTTTGTTATGGACAAACTGTAATGTTTGTTAACACGCTGAGGCTATATATAGGGCTTGAATTTTCACTTAGGTTAGAGAAGAACTTCGACGCCAGACCAGTCGGACGTGTATTGATACATGGTTCATATAGGTAGGATTTATTCAGCTATTCGAACCCAGAATAAAGCTGAGGTCAGCATCTGAGGTGTCGAAATGCTTTATATACAGGTTTCTTTTGGACCACAGAAAATTACTATTGAATGTAAACTGTGGTGTCAAAATAGTTTATGATATGTATGTAGCAAGTCACCATTGAACCACACGCACGTGTTTGTTGCGAGCTGTGGTATCAAATGGTATGTTTTTACGTGCTTCCGCTTTTTGTACGTAGCCTGCATGTAGCCGCTTTCCTGTGGGCGTGACATATTTGTCGCGTACGAAAAGCGAATTAGCTGGTTCCCACAGGCTGATGAGTAGACCAGACACATGCTTAGGTATACGCACACATTTATCAATATGTGGAGGTATTGAACATTTAATATTTAGATTAATGTATGTATAGTTGTATTTAGATTTATGGAGGTAGGTTTCGAAGGAGGTTTAGATATGTTGATGCTCTGTGCCTGTTGCCTCTTACTATGTACCATAAAACACACATACACACAATTACCAATACACGAGACACACATGTTCTCAGTTTCTGAAACATATCCAAGGTTTTACCTACTATTATCTTTTTTGTACGTGAATTTAAATGTTTTTGTTCATATTTGAACAATAAATATTATATGAATTCATTAACCTTTTATATGGAAAACATTAACCCATATATTATATCATGCCATTGGATTATTTATTTAAGCCCTGTATATGTTTTTCATCATCAACGAAATGAAGCCACCAGGAGGTCACTTAAATAGTAATATCACGTAAACCGGTGATTGACCATCGATCAGTAATCTTTCTTTAAATAGTTGTTTCAATTTTATGACTCTATCCAGTCGTTGTCAGCATTTAGTCGCTACTTCAAGGGCACGTTTTTACATTGTGATTCGATGCTGGTCGTTAGTGAACTATATCATTACCATCTGATGTTCCATACCTCCTTTATTGTCATTCCCTTGATAGAAACTTAATGATCTGTTGAAAGGATAACTGTAACATCATGTATGGTTGTCTATCTCAGAGTTTAAAGTACTCCTTTGGCCTCTGAATTTTAGTTATTCGCTGTATTTGGCAAATTTTGTATTATTGAGGATGAAACTTTGTATGCATACAAAACTCTGTTTATCTTTTAGTTGAATAAAGGTGTGTTGATTGTACGATATATTATTACAATTATTTGAAATTGTCTACAAAAAGATGTGACATATTGATGATAGTTGCTACTGATAGAACCACATTATTGGAAATTTCAAATAACAATTTTTGTAAACAAGGTGGTGATGGTTAAAGTGTATTTGGACAAGTTCCTGCAGTTTACTGTATTGTATTAGATCAGGATCAATATTTGATATACAGGCATATGTCATTGCGATCAATTTATAATTATGTTTGAATATGCTATATGAAATTGGTATTAGTAAATATTCTTTTTTTCTGTATGACTATCAAGTGTTGATAAGTATAATATTTGTATCAGTACAATAATTCATACAACATTAACTTCTTTTTAAAACTTAACTGATAAATTTCAACATGTGATATACATTGGCAAAATGTGAATAGCTATATGATTCTTAGATTCACTTTAAGAGCCAATTAATATTTTTATCATAACTCATTAATAGTGAAATACAATAGTTTGGTTATTTAACTTAAAATGTTGCAATTAACAAAACAGCTAATATATATATATATATATATATATATATATATATCAACTGTAATAAATAATATGTATAGCGCCGATTCTTTATTATAAATAGCAAAAATTATAAAATAGATGATTGTTGATAAAGATTTGACAACATTCAAGATATCGGAACTAGAATGATCCCCAAATATCGCCATCTCTTAAGAATATATTTGATGTATACGAAATATGTTTGTTTATCCAGATCTATCTCTATTCTGGGCTTTCAATAACTATATTTGGTGTTTAAAACAATATTTTCATCTAACCCGTATACATATATATATATATATATATATATATGTATATATATATATATGAATGTAATTTATTTTTACTTTTGATAATTTAATTTACTGTAAAAGTTAAGTATTTAAAACAATTATTAAGGATTACAGGCATTACAAAATGTTGATATTTGAATTGTACGTATGTAATCATTCACAACCCGAGAAGTAATCGGGTTAGGTTCGTTTTCACTTGATCTTGTCCATCAAAGGATTTGTGTACTGACATCATCAACATATGTATAATTTGGTATAGTTTGTTTGTTTATGTGAATAACGCTACTATTCCTTACGTGCAAACAGTAAATATTGATTCATAACTTCCAGTTACAGTGTGTTTTCGTGTTTTCTGCTGTAAGAATGTTATTTTATGCAGTTTGAGTGTCTTGACAAATCTCCCGTTTCTTCGAACAGTCTGTCGTGATTGTCCTGGACTGAGTCAAGGTGTGAAATGTGTTATAATAACTGTTGCTTATTACAATAACACTAGTTAAATATTAGTAATTATATTTCTTTAACTGGCTATGGGCCGTTGAAGGTTTTGTTTAATGTTAATTCAGTTGTTATTATATCGTCTTCAGGTTTTACATATTAACCCCTTAGAGACATTGTGCACTATCGTTGTAGACTAACTGTGAATGTGTCTATGGATATTAATTTTATAGCCTGTCGAATATAGACTCCTTAGATAAAGCTCAGATGTTTCAGGTCCATTTATCGGTAAGTTGTTTGAATTTTTAATCCTTGAGATAAAGCCAGGACTGTAGCTGATTATATTGACGTAGTTGTTCTCACTGAACCGTAACTTGATCATCTGACCAGAAATGAGTTGGTTTCTGAATGTTACGAGTTTAATAAAGTTCCTCGTAAAGGTTGCTGAGGTGATTGCGGCATTGGGATACTCTATAAATCAGGACTGGCTCTCACGGTGAGTAAGTCAACTGATGTACTAAGATAAACTTCAATGAGCTAAGATAATTCGCAGGAAAGAAGAATTAGTCTGGCACAAAGATAGAGGAATGTTGAAAAAATCAAAAGAAACTCTTCTAATTAACAAAGAACTTGATTGGAAGTAACTCAAATATAAATATACAAACCTTTTCTCTACTGAACTCCTGGTGGATAATATCAACCATTTTCACACGAGAAAAATAATCAGGAACAAGAATTTTGATTAGATAAATAATATCTGTAATATCTCCATGGATGAGGATATTATGCTTAATGGGAAAATGTTTCGACCAGCTTCTAAAAATGAGGTGAAGGACATAAGGACACAGTCTCCGAACAAAACTTGGATCCACTTGGCTTTTGAAGAAATGTGCAGATCAACATTTCCCACTGATAGCACCCAGTAACAATAAGTCAGAGGGTGAATAAGTGATGCCATTGTGTTTGAAACGAGCCACAATAACACCTCTGCTTAAGAGATATAGGTTGGATGAGGAAGAAATATCGTCCTTTTTCTAAACTGCTTTTCATCTCCAATCATATTGAAAAGGTAGTATCAATGCATATAGAATACAAAATAGATCATAGTGACCTCAATGACAGTTGTCTGTTTCCATATCATAGAGGATAATCAACAGAACCCATTGTCTGAAAGTTCACATTGTGATTGTTGTGGCTCGGGGTGAAGAATCAATGGCTGCATTAATAATGCTGGATTTATCTACAGTCCTTGATGTAATCAATCACCTGACGCTACTGTACCATTTATAAATGTCCTTTGACTTCAAGTAAAAGACTTTAACCTTTTATCAACCGACAAAATACTCTGAAATTGAATAAAGATTAGTCGAAATGGATTGTTTCTCATACAAGTAACACCTAAAGAAACCTGAAAATCATCGCATTAAAGTTGTATATATATATATATATATATATATACAAGCGCAGACACATATATACATACATATGATACAATTAATCTGAATAATCAGGTAATATGTATATTACATGAAATACTCCGGTATAAGTCTATTTCTAATTGAGATTTAATACACATTACCGGAAATGTAAGGTAAAACATATAGCACACACACACACGCACACGTACGTACACACACATACTGCGGGTCGCCTCAGTTGTCTAGCTGGTAGCGTGTTGGACCACAGGTCACTACCACCCGTGTTCGAATCTTAACTTGGTCATACCTGAAATTTGTTTCATCTTTGACTTCGCTTCATTACCTCTGGAGGTTGCTCGCCCGATTTAGCTTACCATATGTACAAAAGTGGCCCTAAAAACAATCATCATCATCATCATCACACACACACTATTATGAAATAAGGAACAGAAGGCGTATTACACACACACATTCTCTCTATAAGTTTGTACTATATATAACAAAACATATCTTAATTAAATACTTAGAGCAACTCTGGTTGAATAAATTATCGTATAAAATACTAATATTATAGTTATATTATTATTATTATTATAACTAAAATTGTACAAAGTCATAACTGATTTATTGGAAATATGATTCTATAACCAAATAAGATAACATTATAACTTTTATAGATTACTTTAAATATGTATAACTAATCTTGCATTTATAGCAGAAATTCCGTTAAAGTGACATTTGACAGTTATCATATAACATATCATTAACTTAGATTTCACCTAGGTGTTAATTAGCATTTATAAAAGTAAATGTTTGCTTCAAGTGATTCAATTCATTTTAGACGATATTACAATTTACAACCTATAATCAAGTATATATATATATATATATAATCGCACTCTTTTCATCTGTATCTGCGAATACATTAAAGATAATCGAAAACTAGAAATGAAGGTTGGTTTGGTTTTGTTGTTCGGGGAGAATCCCCAGGCTGTCGTTTAATCAGCACAGCCTCTATGTTGGAGTGGTTGAGAAACCTCCCCCACCACTCACAGGGGAGCAGTACGGAAAGATGAAGCCGAAATACCCTGAGGGTGGTCACTGCCAGAGTGTTTTACGTCCTCAGGGGGTTTTTAACGTCCCCCTTTATTTTAAATAATTCAGTGGAGACGGCAGCGCCATTTAACGTGGTCAGCCACCCACGATGTAGTGAGCCGAGAAATTAATCCCTGGAAAAGTTTCGACCTCTTACGGGGTTCGAACCTGCGACCGTTGGCACCAAGTACCGGGTGCTTAATCACTAGGCCACCGGAGCTCACTCTAGAAATGAAATGTTACGTGTCTACCTTTATACTCTTGTCATAATGGAACGACGAATTGCTAATAATTCAGTATTTATACGTTAGAAATTGTAACGCAACCAGTTATTTATTCTCTTTAGTTACCTCTCTTGTCATTCTAAATGAACACAATACATTTGTTAATAATATACCTTTGATGTTTAATTTAAAACAAAAACTATTGTCCTTGTCATTCCTAATGTTATCTTAATAACAACAATTTTGGGTATAACTACAGAGTCGTATTACCTTTAAAGAAAATGTGGTTAGTTACCTTTATAGATAATTAATTGAATTATTTTTTCATTCTTATTATATTTCAGAAAACATAAAACAGCAGAAAAATACATTATAATTTCCAGGTTACATGACAAATTTGATACTCAAATTCTTAATATTATTAGCTTGATTTCTCTTAGATTTGTGTTATATTGTAATTATCACACAATTAAATATGCATATTTTGAGGATTGTAATATTACCGTTTTTGTGGTAATTGAAATTGGAAGGCAATTTGAACTAAATATAATTTACCTGCTGGCTAGAGAAAGTCTGAATGAGTGAATGAGTTAGTGAGTGAGTAAGTTTTAATTACATATCACATTTTCACATTGTCAAAATGCATTGTGACATTTTGGGAAGTGAATATTATTTCAATCAATAAGGGTTTCTTATTGAAGATTTATTTGCTTAATGTTTTCAAACATATAACATTGAAATACAAATTTACATACGAAGTCAATCGACATGTTTTAGTAAGTTGATTGGCAGTGTGATATAAACATTATTAATAAGACAAAGCATTTGAATTACTTCTGGCAAGGAACACGTGTATAAATAACCGTATAGTCCAACCTAATATTTGTGGAAATAATTAATGTCCTCGTAGTTTAAGCTGTACTGTTTAAACCATACATACATTACAATATTCTTTGAAACTTTTGTTTATTTGAAACATTTATGAAACCAAGGATTGATCAAATGAAACTGGTAAGCTTGTGCTGCGATCGGTTCTGAGGGCGCCATGTAGTGGGATCACGTACATAGATTTGAGACAGTAGTATTCTAAAATGTAGATATGTACAATAATGTAATTAGTATTTCACTTTATCTGAACCGAAATTAGATTCGCAAATGATGCTACAATACGTTTGTTTACATTTATAATTATTAGTAATATTTCTGATATCAGGGGAAACTACCGTATTTGAGGAGATCCTGGTTTGTGGAAAGGCCAAAATTCCGTTGATTCCTAAAGTACTTCCTAAAGAAATCTGATAATGCTCTTCTGGAGTACGTTGTCAGATGTAGGATATATTTGATCTTTACAATTAATTACACTTAAGTATAATAAACATTTGAAAACGATCCATTCTTTGGTGGACTGCGAGCGACTGCAGTAGAAGTAAATACTTTAGTTAGAATAAGTCAAAGAGTCAATTACATTTATAAAGATGAATTTGTTTTGATCATTGTCATTTGTTACAAAATATGCGGCTAGGTAGAAATATGTTATGGCCTAGCATAATAATTTATCATGAACTTAATTTTACTTAAACTATTTATTTTTCATATATCAGCAGAAAGTGATTTATTCTTAAATATATTACCTAACATGCTTACCACCTCGAGCTAAGATACACCAATGTTGTTTTCCGATTGAGGGTAGAATATTCGTCTAATGAAGTATTCTATGTAAAGCGATCATGTTAAAGTGTTTCATGTGAAATGTTTGTTACTCTCACTATATGTATTATTACTATAAAACAGTATTTGTTTAGAGCGATTGACAAAACATGAAGAATATAATTAAGTGTTGGCTTACTTTCTTGATACTCCCCCTGATGGATAAAACATTGAGTTGAAAAGAGTTATCTAATTTCAAGAGCCTTATTATGTGTGAGACATGAAAGGATCGCTAAATAACAACTTGTGGGACTTCTACTCAGGTACATTTCTACTGTGTAAATAATTTGTAGATTTTGTACTTCACCAGATATTCGATAACAGTCATTAGTCACTAACATTCGGCTGTTGTTATCTGGAAATTCACTGAGAAGTCAGTCTATCTCAATGATAAATATCTTGACAAAAAGGTAATTGCTTTTCGATTTTCTATTGTTTATATAATTTAGATTACTTTGACAAATGTATTTTTTGCTACTTTTGGTTGTTTGTTCACAGATTTTCTAACGCATCAGAAGGTAATTATTGCTTTAGTAGTCTTATGATAAAAATAATAAAACATCCCAGTATGGACCAAAAGATACAGAAATTGTTCTTTTTAGATGGATTAGAGAAAAGCTATCTTGCTAAAAGATGAGGAATGTTGCAATGAAATCAACAACATTATAGCATTCAGTGATATATATAGTGATAATGGGAAATAATATTATTCAGTTTAACATAAACACATTTAATTAATTACTATGATACAAATATAGAAATTTTTGGTATATACAATATTTTTATATCATATCATCGTTAATGTGAGGATCCTTTTTTTAAATTTTAACAAGGAAAGTGTTAAAAACATACGATTTCGGGAAACTTCAAAGGAGATTAAAAATTACCATTGGACAGAAACTGCAAGAACACAGATGTAACATTATATTATAACATTTTTGACTGTCGTTTAAAGAGAACAGAGAGGGGTATTGAGACTTGTTACTGACTGTCGAGTTGTTAAGAAATCTACTAACTTCCTGTTACATCTTTCAGATTAAATGAAAGTCTTAAGCTTCCATTATTTTCCACTTTATCATGTTATTTGTAGAATGTGAGCTGAACGTTTTTGTACATCAAAGTTAAACCGTACAATTGGTTTGTTTCTTGAAGCGTTACCTCCTCAAGCCCAGGTAATTTTCGTTAATTTTTGTTCAAGATTTTAAAATATAAACCATATCCACGGCGAATGGCAGATGAATACATAATTAAGACAATCTTTTACAAATTACGTTTTATCTTTCCTATGTTATCATGAATTTCGTATTTACGGCTATTTTATTTATCAATCTTAGTGATTTCGATATATATATATATATATATATATATATATATATATATATACTGAGAGAGAGAGAGAGAGAGAGAGAGACTTTAGCGCTATTGAATTTGGGTAGTGCCGCCTTATGTGTATAACCTGACATTTACATGCACACATATATACATACATAGTACTTGAAATACAGTGAACAATGAAGCAACATATATGTAATTCGTATATAAGTTACCCATTTTATAATTAAAAGTCAACTTATATGTATAATATATGTACAGAATCAAATAAGAGAATATATCTGAAAACGATATCCTGAATATTATGAAACTGGCTATCAAGACAATTTGTCAAAGAACGCTTTGATCATTTTGGCAAAATAATAATTGTGTTAAGAATACAATTGTTTTAAATTTTAAACGAGCATTGCTATTCCGCTATTCTATTATATTAATAATTATATGAATTATATTCTGTCAGTATCATATCCTATCCCCTCTCTTCCCTCACATATGTGTCTCTGGGTAACTCAATGTGTTTTTATTCATCAGCCTTCAGAGTCTCTCATTATGCTATATCATAGTTAAGGACCCCCCCCCCGCAAAAGGATGTTTGTGGGAATTGTTGTGGATTAAAAAGAGATTATACATATACGTCTACATAGAGTGTTATTATAAAAATGACAGATAAATAATACGAACATAATATATTAAATGAGATTTATCAAATATATATATATATATTTCTTCAGTATTTGTTGATGATTCGTAAGTGTTTATAATAACTACTAAAGTTTCGCTTTGAGCTGATTTATTTCATTGTCTTATAATTATTTATTAAATTCATCCGACGTTTAACCATAATAACACATCTTAGGCTTAATGACAAATATTACAAACCGTTTTTTACTATCTACTTTAATCTAGGACATTTTTTCGACAACTTCAGTCAAAATATACTTTCATTAAAATAAATGGACAAGCCAAATATATGGAGATCTTATCATGGGTGCAAATTTACTGATCTTAAGATAACTGACTCTGTCTTTCCCATCATTGTCTCATTCATACACTCAATCCAATATGTTTAAATTTTATTATTTCAGTTAACATTTTCCTATTTTATATTTACGGATGGTAAAGTACTTTATGTAGTATTAGTTATTCGTCTATTATAAGATGTGTATAAGTATTTCGTATTTGGAATGGATTAAAGTCTTTCATTACCATTTATCTTCTGGTCAATTTGTATTTGGGGTTTTAGCAATTTAAAGACATTTAGCAAGATATTTTACGACAAAAGAGGTATAGTTTTACTTAATTTGAGAAGATTTGTCTTTTTTATTAGCTACATTATGTTATGGATATGAATGATCCGTGGCAACAGGACCGAGTTAAAGTTTTGTAATTCTGACAACTTGTAGGCCTTCTTTACAGTTGTCAAGTATATAGTTGTTATTTTTAAGTCCACTCAAAAGTAAATTTGTCTCTTTAAAAAATGTGTTTATAATTGTTTATGGAGGCTGCTTTCTCGTCGAAGAGAATTGTTATATCGATCTTTTGTGATTTACACAATTTACAATTGTCGCTGGTCCACAGATTGTGTTTTGTTTGTACAAACAAAGTGGAAACAATGAAAGAAACAAATATAGTAACTCACCTTACAATATGTCTTTAACATTTATGTTTTAAAATATAATAAGACAATAATTGATTATAAAATATGTTGCTAAACAATTGTTAAGTTCAGCTATAATATGATAAAACATTAGAGAATACTATCAGATAATATACAAATCTTCATTTATATTTTCCGCTACCTAGAACTAGTTGTTTGATTAGACAGGTATAATAACTGTTCTAATGAGAATTGATGAATTTAAGTTTTTTTTCTTTCTTTGGATATTGTCATGCATGTATTTGTGATTTTTGTTTATATAAAAGTACTTTAACATTGTATAACAATACACGGGATGGACATTTATTAACCTTTTGTCTGGTTGACATATTCCTACATATTATCTCATGACATTGGAACGAAATGAAGCCATCAGGAGGTCACTTATATATAAAGTCACGCAAACTGGTGATTGACCATCACTCACCAATCTCCATTTAAATAGCAGTTTCATTTTTACCACTGTATCCTGTCGTTGCCACCATTTGCTTGGTACGTCCAGGTCACATTTCTACATTGTGGTACGATGCTGGTTTTTACTGACACATATCTTTACCATATTATGTTCCATGCCTCCTTTGGTGACATTCGTTTAATGGAAAGTTTAAACTCGTGTCTTAGTGCACTGTTCTTAATTAATCTATCTGCTTCGACAATGATACATTATTCAGGAAGTAACTGCGTTAAGCTTCGAAGGTTTTTGTATCTGTTAGTGCCAAAGATATGTGTTAATTGCGGGGCCTTTTATTTTAATTATGAATTTGAATTATTCACACGAACACATCAAATATATATTATCTTTACTACTGATAGAACCACATTATTATAAAATAGTATCTTAAAAATAACTTCACTCTACCATTAATTTCTTTCATTGTTTCAACGTTTAATTAAACATAACTGACTAATTATAACATGTGACGTAAAATGAAAAATTCCACACTAAGAATAATATTTAGTATATAGAGAATATCTTTATTGAATCAGATCTAGTCATATCATATATTATAATGGGTTATGATTTTTTTAATATAAACAGAAATAGGATTTCAGAAATTAGGTCTGTAATGGTGTTTCTCTAGTAAAGATAATTGTACGCTGACATATAAATCCCATGAACATGGGATAAAATCCGTGTAGTATCTGTCGGAGGATGTTCATGCTTCTGATAATATCATTTAAGTACCGACTTAAGTTGTCCCTGATTTGAATGTTACTGTGATTGGATAATATATAAAAAGTCACACTTACGTATTTGTGACACACGCACGCACGCACACACGCACGCACGCACGCACACAAACACACAAATACACACGTAAAACACCATTGAACTAAGCATTAGGATATGTGGCGTTATAATAAGTGCTATGTTATTATTATTATTATTATTATTATTATTACACACACAGAGACTCTCTGTCATACATACATACCAAAAATGCGCACACAAACACACCTATAAAAACACCAGCATACTATATTTGCAAATTGATAGCTATATAGTGAATTAAATAACGATCACACTAATAAATAAGCCATCTGATTAATTAACTATAATTGTTCTTCACATATTTCTTCTTTTCTAATCTGGTAAAAATGGCACGAAATACAGAACGGGGGATCCTCCCCAGCTAACAAATAATTGTGTGTAAGATAGCTATGTCTCCAATGGGTTCACGAGATAAACTAATTATTCTCGTCTTTTGAGGTTTCAGATGAGCCATGCTCCAATGACATGTTTGACAGAATATAATTTATTGTATATTTGATCGTCCCAATGTTGCTGTCATTTTGTTATGTAGTGATATTTTAAGGTATGTCTAAAGTCTGAGTGGGATAATTAGTTTTTTATAGTATTAAGTTGAAGCATCAGCCTTTCCATTTCCCTTTATGCCTATGTGACTTGGCACACAACAAAATATAACGTTTTTATTTCTTTATTAGTAATGTCTGTGTATTTATTTAGCAATTTCTAAAATAATACTATTGTCGAGTTAAAGATTTCCAATTGATTGGAGGCTGGATAATAAATCAGTGCGAATGACAAATTTATTATGGATTGATCTATCTATAGATTTGAAGGTCAGTAAAATAGATCGAAGTTCAGCGGAGAAAATCAGGTAGACGTTCTGTCAAACAGCCTCTACCCACTATAACAGCGCAACCAAGTCAATTATCTTTCTTTGAACCATCAGTATAAACAAAAACCTGAAGGTGGGATATTCCTGTTTAATTTCTGCAAATTTGATAATGAACATATCTTGGATCGAATCTGTGTTTTTTTTCTAAATGAATTGAGATCGTATCGGATAATGGGAATTTTCATATTACTACTTGGTTGAAGTTTAAATTTATATTGTTCAGTAAATGCTGGATGTGTATACCAAAGGTAGGTATTGGATTTGGTTTATGTTCAAAGGTAGTCGTCAGTTTGGAATGAAATGTGTCTTGATATGTTGGGTTTTTAGGATTTTATTTTAGTTTAAATGCATATTGAAATGACAACATTTTGCGTCTTTTATACAATAATGGCTCATTGGCTTCCACATAAAGGCTTTCCCTTGAAAAGCATCTGCCCATCTTTGAATTTTATTTAAACATAGTTGGAGTTGTCTGCTAATTGTGTGTATATGCTTGGACTTGTAGTAGATGACAAAGGTATCAACATAAAGTGAACAGTCGATGCCGGGTGACAAAGTGTTCATTACGCCATTTTTACACTAAATATTGTACCTAATAATATGCTGCCTTGATGTACACCTTCTTCTCCATCATAAAAATCAGATACTGTATTTCAAACTTACATATAGAAGAATAGAGTTAAAATTCATGCAATTCAGAGTATTAGCTGATTTAGTTGGCCTGATATTAAATGTTTGTCTTTTTTTCAGAAACGATAGGTTTATTTCCTCATTTCCTCTTCACTGTAATTAAAATCTCTTAGTTTTATATCTTTTAACTATTATCAGTTATCAAAGCTAGTCAATTAGTTATAGAATTTGGTTCATTCGTTAATTTATATTGAAATAATGAATAAAGAATCAAAATGAGTCAATTAAGATAGGAAAAGGTTCTAATTTGGACATAGTATGTTTCATGTTAGATTAATTTACTGAGAATGTGTTTAGAACCCAGAATGAAGCTGAAGTCGAAATCTATGCTGAAGAAATATTTTATTAAAATATAGATGATGAAGTTATGAATTAATTGATCTAAACTATAATATATCATCCAACGTCAGGTAGGCATCCGCATCATCATCATCCAACATCAGGTAGGCACCAGCAGCATCATCATCCAACATCAGGTAGGCATCATTAGCATCCAACATCCAATTGTCATAATTATTATCATCCATCATCACAGAGTAATCATCATCATCCAATATCATATAGTCACCATCATCATCATCAACATCATCACCCTCCAACATCAGATAGTCATCATCACGATTGTGTAACATCAAATAGTCAGCATTAGCATTCAACACAAAGAAGTAATTTTATGGCTGAATCAGACAGCGAATATGTCAGTCACTTACAACTAGTTGATGGATTCAGACTGAGAACCTTCCACATTCTAATCTTCCACCTCATCTATTATACCATTACTGGAATAAATATGTCTGTCTGTCTGTTTGTCTAATAATACATAAATACGTGCACACATTCTCGTAAATACCAAAAACACACACATTCATACAGATATGTATACATAAGTATGTAAAGCTTAGTAAAAGGTTTGTTTTAATAATAATAATAATACTAATAATAATAGTATACACAATTTATTTAGCGCCCTATATAACCTGTAAGAGGGTTACTCTAAGGCGCTTGAAAATAAATAATGTTATGCATGTAACAGATTTACATCTTTAAAAATACATAATTCTTTCCAGCCAAATACATAATATATTCAGCTAGGAAAAGCTGAAACAATCTTCTTTTTGAAGGTATCAAAGATTTTGCACTTTCTGATGTTTACTGGAAGATTATTCCATAAGGTTGCAGCAGCCTTTCTGAAACATCTATTACCGTATGTCACTCGACGTGTTGTTGGTACGGCTAAGAATGCTCCAGACTCAGACTGTAGAGACTTGTTGACTAATACGGTACGCCAAGTTCCTCTAAGTACTGAGGTCGGTCCCTTGAAGTGCCTTAACAGTGTACATCAAAATTATATACTGCGACCTATATATAACCGGAAGCCACTGCAGCGAGTTCAAGACTGATGTTTTCTTTTATGAGTGCGAGTGACTAACCTGGCAGAAGAATTCTGTACTTTCCGTACAGTATTCTTACCTACCCGAAGCCGTAATTATTCAATTATCAATTTGGGGTAAAGATAATGAGCTCTGTCTTTTCTCGTTTAACTTAAGAATGTTTGCACTCATCCAAGTACTGATATCAGCCAAACAAGATACCAATTACTTAGCAAGTTGTTTTTAATAATATATATATATATATATATATATATATATATATATAAAAAAAAAAAAAAAAAAAAAATAAAAACATACATATATATTCCTTTTTGTACCTGACTGATGTGATGTTCTATTACTATTAACCTATTTATCTTCGTCCCTCCATTTTTACACATTTTACGAGTATTGATTTTTACACTTATTGCGTGATATTTTTAATAATATTATTTCAGTCATGAATGAAGCTCTTTGTTAATATTGCATAAAGTAAACAACCGAAAGTAACGTTCATCATTTTGTTCATATGTTTAAATACACTTTTTTGTATATAGAAAGATTAAAGAGTTTTAGTACAAGCATTCGTTCTGTTTATTTCCTGATCAGATTTATATTTTGTCTCTTCTTGAAGAGGATATATTTCACCTAATTTTATAACATTTCTATTTCTTTCTGGACAACAATATGTTAGAATACTGAAAGGACTTTGGCGCCTGGGTCGAATTATAGTTTTATTACATTATAACAATTTAGGAGATTGTTAAGTCCATAATATGTTTTTTTTTCTCGTTAGCAAGGAAATGAAGCCACCAGGAAGTCAATTAAATAATAACGTCAAACAAACTGCTGAATATCCATCATTCCTTAAATAGTAGCTCCAATATCGATACATCAAGGCTAAGGCCACTTTTCTATGACATGATTCGATGCTGTTTTTTAGCGAAATATATCCTCAAAGTATTATTTATCATCATGTTCGCCTTTATTCGAATATGATCACCTTGATGCGGTAAATTCCTTTGTACTCTTGATAAGCTTAGAACGGCTAAGAAGATTCTAAGACAAAATGAACCTGATACCCCGAACTGATAGAGGAATGTAGAAAATATTAAAATAAACTCTTCAAGTGAACTAAGAACGAAGAAAAGTTAAACATATTTACGTCGACCAACTTCTGAAGTTGATATCAAGGAGACAATCACTATGTTTCCGAACAAATTATGCGATTGGGATCCATCTGGCTTTTGAAGAAAAATGGGAATCCACTTCTGCCACTGGTTTATCAGCCATTATCAATTGGTCAACGGCTGAGTGAATTATGCCTTTGTGTTTGAAACGAGACACGAATACTCCGCTACTAAATATGTGGACTTAGAAGAAATTAAGAAATATTGTTCTATTTTTGGCTTACCATTTATCTAAAAAAGTATTAAAAATGTAATAACAAGATGCATGGAAGAGGACTTATATCATAATTACCTGCCTCTCCCTCTCTCCTCTCTCTCTCTCTCTCTCTCGTTTTTATATCTGTCAAACGGCCAACATTATTTATAGAATCATCGTAAAATATGTAATTTCCATATTTTCTAAGGGCACCGGCTTGTTTTATATTTCATATTAGTTTATAAATCTCTTTACAAACCCCCAAAGAACTGAATAGTATGGCAGTACTGGATCTAAGCGATTTGGATCACAAGTTTGTACCCATCTGACTATAATAATCTCAGTTTTGCTGACTTTTGACGGTTCCCGAAAAGCCACACAGCCAGTAAAGGTGAACAGACTTTCTGATAATCACATCCTAATTTGTGGAAGTAATTGCCCATTCATGTTAAATTTCCAACAAGTAAAGAAATATTTTGTAAGGATCTTTAACCCATGTATTTAGGTTAGCCTATTAATAAAATAGATATACGCCTTTATATTTAAGCATAAAATGTGTTTATGTTGTGTGAATCAAAATATTTTTTACTTAAATCAATTCAAGTTGAATAAGGTATTATATAAAATACCATGATAATGATTATATTATTATTATCATAACTAAAATATTTATTTACTAGAACCAATTTAATCGAAATCTGATTTTATTATCAAATAAGATAAATGTATAACCATTGTACAATATTTAGAATGTTCATAGTTAATTTCGGATTTCAATAAAATTATAATATATATATATATATATATATATATATATATATATATATATATATATATATATATATATATATCAATCCCCATAATAATCGTCCAGAGTTTCAATCCATGCCGAAACATGTCAGTTTATCTTTTATATTTTCGTTAATTTTGTAATATGTGCTATCATAAAAAGTTAGTGACATTTAGGTCATAGTATTTGTTGGTATTATACGATTATAATACATTTAGCCCTCCAGCAAATACAAGAAAACATATTATGTTGCGATTGAAAAGTTAGGTTTTCTGTACTTGGGGCTATGACAGTGTTGATATGTAGCTGATGTGTACTGATTTGTGTCTTTGACTATTGGATACATAGCACGCTATTAATGCATAGTTTTAACAGTTCCGAGGCAATGATGCCATAGCAGTCTGCTTTAGCACACATGCCAATTTTCTAATAGCGATTAAGCCATCAGTTGTGATAGTTCTGGATTTAAGATAGTGAACTACTGCACAACCTTGAATTTTAAGACAATGACAATTAATGTATTATGTTTGTAAAGTGTTGATTTGAAGTAAAAAACAACAATTGAAAAATGTCTACCAATAAGGCTGGTTATGAAGTTAAAATAAAACTTATCATATCATAAATGATTTGATCTAACCTGGATGTGCTATCTTTAGGAATCAAGGCTACACATTATTCGATAGTTAGAGGTTCTTTTGGCATTGAGATTGGTTATATATTGCACTTGACTCGCTTTTTAGATACAGCCCAGAATTTAAATTAACAAGATTATCTATAAACCAGCTAAATTCCTTCATCAAGTTTTTCGTCATATAACTAATATATGTCAATATAAATTTTAAAACCTTCAGTATAATTATAGTTACATTTGACATAAACCTGTTGCTATCATTAGTATCATCCTGACAGCTGTCGTTCCTATTACTCAAACATCTGTTGTACTATTTTACTAACAACTGCCCTTTTTCAAATTTTATTTAAAACTTTAAATAGTTTTTTGGTAAAAGGGCCCCCCTTTATTATATTTGAAAAAAAGGGTTTAAAAATTTTTTTTGGTTAAAAAATTTTTTTAAACCCCTAAAAAGAAACTCCTCTTTTTCCCCTATTTTTTAACTGACAACAGTCGGAACCCCTTTATTTTTTCACCCCCTTTTTTCCCCCTTTAGTCCTATTATACTGACAACAGTCGGACCTATTATTCACCCATCTCTAGTCCTATTATACTGACAACAGTCGGACCTATTATTCACCCATCTCTAGTCCTATTATACTGACAACAGCCCCCCCGAAACTTATTTATTCACCCACCCACCAAAAGTTCCCTATTTTTCCCCCTTGAAACAAACCTTTTTTGAAAGTTCTTATTATACTGATAAGGATCGATCCTATTATACTGTTTACTGATTACTGTTGGTCTTATTATATTGATAACTGTCCGTCTTATTTTACTAATAAATGTCCATATTACTATACTGATAATCGTTTGGCCAATTATATTAAGTTATTCTGTATAATCAGGTAATATGTATATTACCTGAAATTATCAGGTAATTTGTATTAAGTTTCAGTTAGCAATTGACATATTTTTGAATATTTGGTAATATACATTTTTAACCTGAAACAAATTTTAATATATATATATATATATATATATATATATATATATATATATATATATATATATATATATATTTATATATATATATATATATATATATATATATATATATAATAATGGGATGGGATAGTTAGATAGATATATGGTAATCTGTTAGATAGGATAATCAGTTGCCATTACGTCAGCCTTACCCAGTACAGTATATGAAAATATTTGGAATAATAATAATAATAATAATAATTATAATTATTATTATTATTACTAGTATTATTATTTTATTTTTATTTTGTATTATTACTGTTAGATATGAATAGAAGTGTTTTTAATAATGTATTAGTGTGTATTGATCTCTTTAATAAGACGAGCTAGTGTTAGATACAAATTGAAAATAATAATATAAAAACACAAATGAAAAAACAAAACAAAAAACAAAACAAATAGGAGCTTAAATGTGTAAATGATGTGATGGTTGGGTGTAATGATGGCTTTTAGTCGTGATAGCTTTGTGATGTATTGTGATGACGATGTGGTGATGTTTTGTTGTCATGAAAGCTTGCTGATGTCATGGGTTTGTTTGTTAATAGCTTGCTGTACTAATTGTTTGGTGTAGTGATGATTTGATGTCGTGATGGTTTTGGTGTCATGATGGCATGATTTAGTTTGATGATGGATTGATGTTCTCACAGCTTAGTGTCTTGATGGCTTGGTGTTTCGATGACTTGGTTTCGTTGTGACTTTGTCTGGAGCTGGTTTGGTTTATATTATTCTGATAATGCTCTTCTGGAGTACGTTGTCTGATGTAGGATATATTTGATCTTTCCAATTAATCACACTTAAGAATGACAAACATCTGAAATCCATTCTTTGATGGACTGCGAGCTATTTTAAGAGCGATGACATTAGAAGTAAAACACCTTGAGTAAGTCAAAGAGTGTATCACATTTATAAAGATGAAACTATGATTGCTATCTGTAACCGAATTAAAAAGATTCCATACACGTAAATAATTTAACAAGAACTTACTTATATTTTTGATAAAGTATTTTATATAAATAGTTTATGTTAGAGTGCTTCATGCGAACTATTTGTCACTTTTATTTTATGTCTAATTTCTATAAAATCATGTTTTGTTTGGGTGAGAAACATGAATTGAAAAGGTTATTTAATTATACGTTTTCCATTATGTTATCCTCCTGAAGGATAAAACAGTGATGACAATATTTGAAGGATGTTTCTTCACTTAAGTTCAAAGGAGTCATCTGATTTAATGAGTAGCATCTTGTGTGAGAAATGAAAGGACCGCTAAATAAAGTGTTGTTTAAGAAGAGTTGTGATTCCTTTACTCATTAAAGTTTCAAAGTTGAACAATGTGTAGATTTCTTAATTGAGAAGGACGAATGGCTACCTAGCAGATTCTTGGTAGCAGTAACGAGTCATTAAAGGTCTGCTTTTATTATCTCAAAATACATATAGAAGTCATTTTGTCTAAAGAACATAGGATTTTGAATTTATGTTGTTTGTAGCCTCAATAACATTAACAAATATATTATTTGCTCATTCTGGTTATTTGTTAACACATTTTAAAGTGCATTTAGTGGTAATTATTGTTTGTTTAGTCTTACGAAAAATAAATAAAACAACCCAGTTTTATAATTGTAAATCTATCAGTTTTACTGAAAGATAAGGAATATTGTATATAATTTAACAACATCATAATATTCAGTGATATATAACGTCAAAGGCAAACATCCCAATACTCTTCTACTAATATTACTCAGGATTGAATGATAATAGCAATACAGCTTTTCATTTGAATATAAATGCATTAATTAATTATCATTTTAAAAACATATACACGTAATGACTAATAAAAACACCTTTCTCTAGAATAATGTCTCCAAAACGTAATATTATTGGACTTTCATACTGATAACTAAGATTCTAAACACAAATAATCGTTTTTTAAATTATATAGATACAAATATGCATCGGAATTAAGCTAAAGAATGTATATTTATATGTCACAAACATCATTCAGTTCTTTGCCAGTTTTTGGACGCAGTGATATCATGTTATCTGACAAAGATTACAGCTTGAAGTTATTTCAGAGAATATACTAGATAGAGATATTACGGAAGAGCACTGAAGATGAACCACTGATTGACAAAACAAGTGAGGAAATATGATGTTACGCCGTCTGTATGGCCTAGTGGGTAATAATCATGTAGTGCTGGAGGCCGGAGGTTCGAATCCCGGCTTTGCCATATATTGTAAATTCTACAGTTATATTCCCCGTGGTGAAGCAGTTAATTGTAGACCATATGCGTTTCCTTCATTTGAAGTAGTTAAGCCACGTAAAATAACAGCCATTTCCGCCATTATGGCAAAAGGTTATTAGTATTACATGTTTATTAATGACAGAAATATACAAATGTTGTCTATTCTTTTCATTAGCAAATATGATGATCGATTTACTTCTTTCGGCTAATGTTTTCAATATAATGGAGGAATTCATCAGAATTATGCGATTTTCGTTCATTGAGCACAGGTTAGCTCTTTGTCTGATACTATGACTAATCAAATACACACAATTATTTGGCATTTTCATACCTTAGAATTTAAGTAAGTAGATTTTCATAGAACAATGAATCATAGTCAGATGTTTTACACGCTTATACGAGCTCATGGCTGTACGTAGTCAAACATAACCGTAACCTCGGATGTTCAATGTTTTCTTTAATATCATTACACGAAGAGTAAGTTTATAATATGTTCAAGGAATCAAAGCCTCATCTTGTAAAGTCCTTTGTCTCCGAGGAAAAGGGAATATTTCATGTTTTGTCTTGTAATAATTAGGTAATGTATTGTGTCAATGAGCCACGAATTAACATAACAGACATGCCATCAGTTATGTGGATATTGTTGGATAACTTAGTTGGTATATGTTTGTATGATATCACAGTTAAGATGAGGCTGATTCTTTCAAATGTTATTCATTTTTCCATCCTGTGTGAATGTTACAACATGAAAAACATCTCAGTGACTAGATCCAGTTATGTGGTAAACTGAACCCGATGGACAAAGGCTTGAAGAGGCAGATAACTTTGTACTGCTTCTTATAATCTGGTCATCTGCTGAGAAATATATTAACATAAAATTAAATGACAATTTTAATATTCCAGTATATTTCACTTGCTGTGTACGGAATGTGAGATGAAATAAATGATTTATCAAATTTAACTTTACAATATAGTTGTTTCTTGAAAATGTAACTCCTCAAATCCAGGTACATTTCAATCATCTCTGTTCAAGGTTTTATTTTATATTTATATAAACCAAATCGACAGCGGATGGGGCATGAATAATTTCTTGAGACAGGTTGTATCAAAGAGAGGATACATATATGTGTATGTATTGTCGTGAGTCACATAGTAGCTGCCGTGTCTAAACTCAGGTTATTTTGTAATTGTATATTTGGTGCAAAAAACTGTATACTTTGTTATCTAGTTCGCTAAATTAGATTAGAAGTTCAACATCTGGAGGCGACAGTTCTTATTTTAAGATTTACCCCTTCAGCATTCCCCTCTTTCTAACAACTTGTATGTATCTGAGAAGGGAGGAGATTTTATTTGAAAGAGCCTTAACATATATCCTCATAGTATATGTTATATATTACATATACATTTTATTATCATCATCATCATCATCATGATCATCATCATTATCGTCTTTATTATTATTATTATTTGTTTTCATGCTATATTCTTCCTAATTTACGATCTCATAGAAATAAGATTCATTTTACCTGAATAACGTCTATTCGTTACCTCAAACCTATTACCTTCATTACAACTTCCATCTACCAGAAGTGGTTGGCTCATGTCGTTATAAAATAAAGAACAACATCCTTGACATAACTGGTTTTTGTTATAATGTAACCACTTCACTTAATACTCTTTCTGTGACGTTTTTTTCTATTGCTTTATACAATAAAAACACGACAACAAAACTCAATTCACTCCTCGCCATTATCTCTTGTAGTTCTCATTTGATCTCTCCCATCCCCAATCTATAAAACGGAGAAAAAATCGATATCATTATAGTCGATTTCCGTGAAAATACTCTAGAAAATGAGAAGGTAACGAGATAAACAAAACACTTTTGTTGAGTTCATTAAACTACAATTTTTTTATATATCAGAGATATTTAAACATAACATTTTAAATTCTTTATTTTTCGCTGATCACAGTTATTAGTTTTTTTTTATTGGAGAGAGTAATAATTATTATTTCTGGAATAATTAGTTAATGATGTAATTTGTCTATTTTGTTTTATATAACTATTATTATTATTCTCGGTTAGAATAATATCAAATGATAACAATAACAAGCGTACGAGCAAAAGGACATACACAATTATATACGCACGCTCGCACACAACCGCTAACACACGCACACATTTAGAGAGATCGACAGACACATACATAAACACACACACACACAAGGAGACACACACACACACACACACATACACACACACACACACATACCCCCATATATATATATATATATATATATATATATATATATATATATACAGTGATATACATTAAAAAAAGATAGACAAGCAGACATATCGACACACACACAATGTAAGAAAGTTATGTCGTTATTACAACATGTTTGAGTTTATTAGCTTTGTTATGTATAATGTAGAATCTATATTGTTGTCCTCTTATTTGGTCTGACGAAACGACCTATTAATTCATACAATGCTGTTTGATGGAATTATTCTCCTGGAGTCGTTTGTTACTCCGGCAGGCATCTCCATGGGTATTAAGCTGCGGACAGAGTTTTTTCCCATATTATGAGTAATTAGGTTACACTGATATAGGAAATTTGTTAAATGTAAAGCTATTATAATCCCGACATGTCATTCGCAGTATCGGAGATCTGCCTGATATCCGCTGTTCTCGACCATGGGTCAAATAGATCAAGTGGATAGGCGCTTTAATTTAGATCCCACCACACCTAACTGCATATACTTAGGGACGCTAAATTAGGCGTGAATGGACGTTCACTTAATGATGAACGGAAACGTATGAGGATTAGGTGCTAGGTTCGAGTAAACTATAGTATTTACTCAGGTTTGAGACGATATTTCGTTCTAGTCCAGTAATAATCCATTGTGCAGTATTGCTACTTTGTTTTTATTTTAGTTAAATCGCTTCAGTGAGTCCATACTGAGTGAGTGTACATTCTCTTTGTTATTAAACTGTAATGTTTGTTAACACGCTGAGAGTTAGAGAAGAACTTCGACGCCAGACTAGTCGGACGTGTATTGATACATGATTCATATAACTAGAATTTATTCGCTTATTTGAACCCAGAATAAAGCTGAGGTCAGCATCTGAGGTGTCGAAATGTTTTATATATAGGTTTCTTTTGGACCACAGAACATTACTGTTGAATGTAAACTGTGGTGTCAAAATAGTTTATGATATGTATGTAGCAAGTCACCATTGAACCACATGCACGTGTTGTTTGTTGCGAGCTGTTGTATCAAATGGTATGTTTTGTACGTGCTTCCTCTTTTTGTACGTAGCCTGCATGTAGCCGCTTTCCTGTGGGCGTGACATATTTGTCGCGTACGAAAAGCGAATTAGCTGGTTCCCACAGGCTGATGAGTAGACCAGACACATGCTTAGTTATACGCACACATCTATCAATATGTGGAGGTATGGAACATTTTATTTTTAGATTAATGTATGTATAGTTGTATTTGTATTTACATTTATGGAGGTAGGTTTCGAAGGATGTTTAGATATGTTGATGCTCTGTGCCTTTTGCCTCTTTATATGTACCCTAAAACAAATAGACACACGCACACGCACACGCACACATCACACACACACACCCACCCACAGATGCACTCACAAATCACACCCAGAAAGACACAATATGAAAATAAATTTCCCTTCATTCCAAAATCCCATATTGATACCCAAACAACATAAACCAGACTGATTCACATTTTAAACAATTTTAAACAATCTTGTTAAATAAATTATTTCATCTGAAGAATATTAATATCATTTCAGTCTTTGTTATTTTTCAAAAGAGCATTTCAAGACTACTTTAACACGTTAGCACTTAACAACACACGGAACACCTTGTTTTGTTTAGATGTTATTGACACTTTTTGGTGAAGGATATAGGTCATCTTTTGGTGACCAACTTTAAAGTACAGTATATTTGAACGACGGTTTTCTCGATAAAATCTGTACGTAATAATTAATTGAATTACTAGTTTTTAATAATGCCAATGCTCGTGTTACTATTTTGTATTCAAAGTGATTTTGTGGCTCTTCGTATCCCTGTTCTGAGACGCTGTACATTACTGTTATCTCTGATTCAGACCTGTTTCCACCCAACACACATCTCAACTCCTAAGAGAGCATAGTATGGATGCTGCCATTAAAGGCACAAAGCGTTACTCAAACACATAGCTATCACGTTCAGGTTCTCATTTTTTATGGATGAGTGAACTAGTCGCCACATGACAACATTCCAGCTCACTAAACCTCGAACACGCGACGTTTCCGCTACGAGTCCTATGCTCTAAGTAAATGCGCCATCACGGCTCTACTACTATTACTGCTGCTGCTACTACTACTACCACCACTACTACTTCTACTACTATTATTACTGCTGTTACTAATACTAATAAAATTACTGCTATTTGTTATATTACTACAACAACAACTCCAGTAACAACAACAATAATTACGACTACTTTTATATCTACCACTACTACTAATACTACTACTACTACTACTACTACTACTACTACTACTACCTTACTACTACTACTACTATTACTACTACTACTCTACTACTACTACTACTACTACTACTATTACTATTACTACTACTACTACTACTACTACTACTATTACTACTACTATTACTACTATTACTATTACTACTACTACTACTATTATTACTACTACTACTATTACTTCTACTATTACTACTACTATTACTACTATTATTACTATTACTACTATTACTATTTCTACTAACACTACATCTGCTACTGTTACTGTTACTTCCATTATTAAGTCTATTAATACTTCCATTACAACTACTACTACTACTATTACTACTATTACTACTGCAATTTTTATTTCTACTACTACTATTTTCACTATCATCACCAATACTCCTACAACAATCAATTGTTAAATAAAGAAATATTGACGACTTTCCTATCAACTTTCTCAAATATGGAAATAATACTTTTTGGTAAATTGATTAATCTTACATAATGTATATAAATATATAATTTGTATAATGATAATATTGATGTTTATATTATAACTCAAATCGTCTGATCCTTAAATAGTAATATAAATGACATGACGGTTTATCCTGAATTATATTATTAATAACTATATTGTTTGTTATTGTTTAGAAAGCCCTCTCAATAAGTACATCAAATAAGTTGATCTTCTATTGTTTGTTCAATTATTATATCTAAAGTCAATGTCATAATGTCTAAGTGCGGATAAGTAATTTAGAGCCTTGTAAATTCTTAACTTTATCTTGAAACTCTTCTGTTTGGAGTCATACATTATAAAGTTGTACTCCCATATCTGTTGAGGTGACTATAACATGGAAGCCATAATTGATATATCTATGTTTGATGCTGCAATAAATGTTGAAATCGTTTTCTCATCTAATATTTGTATAATCACCTTTATTAATCACACAGATATAATTCAAAGAAGTTCATGTTAATCTTTGTAATAACATAATCCATATTATTAATCAGGGTCCTGACTCATACTTGGGCTTGTTGGATGTTTATCGAGGAACTTCTCATACACCTCTCATATCTCCAACGTGTGACCATCTCTCAAGTTAAACAAACAACAACAACAACAACACAAAAACAGAATCACACAATATTTCTCAGAATATACTGAGCATAACACTAAGTAAGCAATAATGCTTGAAACATCTAAAAAATAAATATCAAACACTCTATAATAATACACCAATAAGTCGATTAACTACAATACAATTTGCGTTTGGGTGATATGATCATATTTTCTAGTATTTGTCAGTATGCGAGATGCACTATTCTGAATTAGCTGAAGGTGATTAATGTTATAGTCAGATAAGGCATATAACATGGAGTTACAATAGTTTATACGAGACGTAATAAAGACGTGGACTATAGTTACAAGTGCTTCTTGTGTCAACAATGTTTTTAAACAGTGGATGTTCTTTAGATGGTAATAAGCTACTCGGCATACTGATGTGACATGTTGAAACATGTTAATACATTAGTCAAAAATAACCCTTAGATATTTACTGTACCCTTCTTAAATAATGGTGTCTTTAGGAATGTATCACAATGTGTTTTAATAGCATTTACTACTATTACTACTACTACTACTACTACTACTACCACTACCTTTATTGCTCTTACTACTACTGCTGCTGCTATTAAGACCCACACCACTGGTACTACTGCTACTACTGCTACTACTGCTACTTGTACTATTACTATAACTGCTACTGCTAATGTTACTATTGCTTTTACTGGTAGTATTACTACTATTACTCCTAACATTACTATTTCTACAGCTGCTGTATCTTCTCCTCCTCTGGCTGCTGCTGCTACTACAACTACTACTACTACTACTACTACTACTATTACTTCTACTACTACTACTACTACTACTACTACTACTACTACTACTTCTTGTACTACTACTACTTCGACTACTACTACTACTACTTCTACTACTACTACTACTAAATTCTACAACTCTACGTTTAATGCTGCTACTACCACTATTAATAATAATAATAATAATACTTTTATTATGACTAATACTACTATTTCAATAATTAAGGTTTATTATTAACAATATTACTAGTACTGATAATCTTTTTATTTAACTACCACATTATTTACAGTTATGTAACTTTCATAGAACGAAAAGGAACTATTTATTAAAGATTTGTCTCCGATATTAATTAAGGTGTCGTTATTTGTGAGATGTTAGTCGAATAAATATTCTTTAAAGAGACTAACAACGATCCAAAGTATCTACGATGGTTTATTTAACACTAAAACCATCATGAGTCACTTTGTGAGCTTCCTTCTAAGAATAATAATATCACTTCTAAGAACTTCAATCAAACTTAATGCATATCTTGTTATAGAACAAATAGGGTGTGCTAGTTCATTTCTTTCGAGCAATGATGATGATAACCATGATTGATGTTTTTATCATCACATACAATGATTGTTGACAAAAGACTGTCATAAATCAATGTTTTATTGAATATGACGTCAATTAGTGCGTGACATCGTGAAAGGCACAGGTCTTATTACAAATATGTTGGTTTGTTAGAGTTACACGAGATCATCCTGTCGTCACACACGCATACGCACACGCACACACAAACACGCACGCACGCACGCACGCACATACACACACACGCACGCACGCAGGCACGCTCACATGCGCGCACGCACACGCACACAAATATGACATTAATCAATTAATGGCATTATTTTACGGCAAATAAACCGTTATCAATGTGTTATGTATTGTTCATAAATTCTTTCTCAGTGAATTTGGCTATAAAACAATGATTTACTACTTGTGATTGTTGAATAAGGTATTTCTAAGGAAAAATATATGATTTTGCAGTAAATAAATAATGCCACATATATGTTTTATCTGAATATGACGTTAACATATATATATATATATATAATATATATATATATTGCAAATAAACGAACATCATCAATAACTGATAAGCGATCCTCATCCTAACCTTCAAGATGCTGACTCATAACTCATCTTATTTATTGAAATGTCGAGAGTATGTCAAACACATGTCAAAGCTTGGCTTATGGATATAATGATAGTTTTTCCATTTCATCTTCTTCAGAATAAGATCATTATTGTGCATCATAAAAGGTACACTGATACGGTGACTAGGGAAAATTAATTTGATACTATTGATACATAGACCATAAATCTACGATACAATTATATAGTTCGCGAACGAAAGTAAATAAAAACAAGAATCTTCAATTCTAAATTATCGACTCGTACGTTTGGAATAAAGGATTTAAATGTAAACAAATAACTTAGTACACACATAACTTAGTAAAGTTTATTCACCAGAGGTCGCTTTGTAAACTTAATCATGGAGGAAATAATGACACAAAGACCAAAATGAACTCACTGTGACGTCGTCTATTTATTTAATAATAACAATAATAATGATAATAATAATAATAATAATAATAATAATAAACCACTTCAAAACAACCACATAACTATCATATCAATAAACCGGTTACCAAGAAACATGCTAAATGTATTTAAGATCAGAGTCATAAATAGAAATTGTTATTAGCTAAATATTGTTATTACCTAACATTAATAACATTAATTATGATTTACTAGAAAGTAGATCGATATTTATTGCAGATTATTGCATTGTGTAAGGTAATTTACTTGATTTAGCTATATTGATGTCTATCTGTCTATCTGTATGTCTATCTATATATCTGTCTCTGTATCTGTTTAGTTTTCTATATATATATATATATATATATATATATATATGTGTGTGTGTGTGTGTGTCTGTCTATCTATATGTCTGTTTAACTGTCACTTTTTTGTTTATATATATATATATATATATGTGTGTGTGTGTGTGTGTGTGTGTGTGTCTGTGTGTGTGTGTGTGGAGAGAGAGAGTGTGTGTGCGTGTGTGTGTGTGGATCTATGTCTCTATCTATTGACGTTTCTTAATATGGACTTGTCTCTTTAGCCAAATAGGTAGAGCGTGAGACTATTTACCTGTTGTTATGGAGATTCTGTGCGGGAGGTCGCAGGTTCTCGCCTCATCTGTGACACTATAGTAGGGAGAGTTTTTAATATATACGTGTGTGTTTTAGCTGTATATAATAAGGCACATACACATACACATAATCTCAAACCGTGAATTCAAACTCTGGACGTTTCTTCAGGGGACTGTGTAGTGTGTGTGTGTGTGTGTGTGTGTCAAGGTGTCTGTATATATGTCGGATTATGTTTGTATCGGTCTGTGTGTCTGTATCTAGTCGTATGCCTATTTATCTCTCTATCAACTTATCGATGTCTTTGTTTGTTTGACTCTTTTTCTATCTATCTCTCTCACTATGTCTCTATCTACTCGTGTGCCTAAATATGCCTGTATTTCTCTGTTTTTCAGTATGTCCGTATGTCTGTCTGTCTGTCCGTATCTCTACCCATCTGTCTGTTTATGTTTCGTTGTATCTTCAAACTTTAATTTAATTTGTTCATTTTATGTCTGTGTGAACACTTTGATGTACGTGGACATGCATGGATGAATATTTATTTATAGCATTTGTGATAATTCTCTAACCAGTGACACGGAAATGGAAACGAAAACGAAGTACGAAAATAGCATAATAAAAATATAACAATACTTTTAATGGTAATTGGAGACATTCCATTCATCTTCCATCTCTGGACAACATTCAGCTAACTGATTAAAACGTTATTAAAGAAGATAAACAAGTAATTAATTAATTTAGTTTTTTTTACATTTCGACAAAGGGTAATCATATAGAAGGATACTTAAAGGAATTAGTCTGTGGTCATCTTACAAGGAAACACTGTTTTATGTGAATGGTGATGCACTCTCATGACACGTATATACTGTTCTAATAAAGTATTTCTTAAAATTTTATGAGGTATTTAGTTTCAAATTAATCAATTAAACAGTTTATACTAATTTAAGTTATTGCCCATATTGGTATAATTTCTGAACCAAAGTAATTTTATTACAATCTACCAATTATTCAAAGATTCTCAAAGGAATTGGTTTATGTTAATCCAATTACAAGCAGACATACAGACAGACTGGCATACAGACCAAGAAAGAGCGACAGATAGGGGGGGCAGAGAGAGACAGATAGAGACAGACAGGCAGACAGACACATACAAACAAACGGATACTATTTAAACACCCTCAAGGACATATCTATAATGAGAAACCGACAGCTCTAATCTCGACCTCGGAAGGACAATACGAGTCGGATAATAAACAGTTAGAAAATGACACGAACTCTTAACGATCCAGTTCCGGTTTGTAAGCCCGAGTAAATATGAAGCCAAAAGTGTTGTAAATAGATAAAGCTTCACACACGTAATCCAGCAGCAAGTGTTCAATAATGATCTTAACATATCATGGTCTATAGCAAAGATTATTGTAGGTACATTACTGAACAAGAAGGGGGCATTCCAAGGTTAGTCGTATTTAGCTGATGAATAGACTCGTAGAGAGCATGCAGATGGGGAGGGGAGGGGGGGTAGAATAGTGTGGAATGAAAGAAATGTCAACGAAAAACAAAATAAATGATTCCAAAATTCCAACAAATATCTTTAATGATATTTTGCAATGTAATCATTTCTATTATCAAAGTTCTTTTTTTAATATTATTGATAAAGTTATGATCTTGTAAAATAATTTAATAAAATATAACAGATACTTAATATAACACACACATACACACACACACACATATATATATATATATATATATATCGATATATATATATATATATATATTATATATATTATATATATATATATATATACAGGAGAGAGAGAGAGAGAGAGAGAGAGAGAGGGATCCCTTTATCAGGTGATATTGTATACCAGTCCCTGTATATATATATATATATATATATATATATATTTATTTATTTATATATATATATATAACAAAAATCCATACATTCATATACACACATCTACAAACACACACCCACGCGTACATACACACATACACACAAATACACACAAATACACACACATACACACACACATACGCACACACACGCATACACACACACACATGCACATATACACACATGCACATATACATTAACACATAGACACAAATACACACACAGATATATCCACACACATGCACACGCATACACGTACGTACACACGCGTACACACACACACACACATCAGATAATTTTGGCAAAATTTGTAATGATATTATTACATATAATTAATATGGATATTAAAAGAGAATCTCTTGATTCACATACATTTAAAGTTCTCCAGTTTGAAGCCTACGTTTACCAATGTCACCTCTGATAATACTGATCCAGAGAACGTTCTAAACCATGCTAGACTAATTAGGTTAAGAACAGAACTATAAATTTAGATTTTGTTTGAAAGGATATCAAGAGGAAGTGTCATCTACTAATTGACGTCAATCAAAGTAGAAGACATAAAGTTTGAACAAAAAGGATTACGTATTATGATTTCTTCTAATTACTGACATGTTCTTTAACTAGATCATTTATCTGTCTTTTTTTTGATAGGACTATAAAGGTATATATCATATCTATTATTTGTTGTGATATATTTTAATCCTCGTGTTGTAATATTTAATGTTTTCGCTACTAACAAGATAATAGAACTAATTATTATAAAACATGACTATGAATTATATTTGTGATTCAGAACACAATAAAATAATCTTCTAAAAAACGTTCTTTATCATATATCAGCCCAATTATACATATCAATAAGGTTTGTTTTAAACTTACCTATAGAAAGGGATAGGAAAATGTTATCAAGATGAAATAAAATATCTATATGTGAAAACTGACATATATATGAAAAAATTAATATTGAAAACTGAAATGGTTATGTCGTTGATGTTAGTCTAATTGAATCACATTAGAAATTACTTAAATAATCTAAATAATACAATCATAGCATTATTTGCTGAATTTAATGATAAAATATAATTAATGGATAGCTTTTAAAGCAAATAGAAGATCTGGTGATTACACATCAATTTGTATACACATAATTTGAAATGAAGAAAAACCTTAATAATCACTTAAGCTCTGCGTGATAAATTATCAATCTACAACAAATACACCTGATTGATTGACTGATTACGTCTTGGAGCATGATTTGGCTTTAATTGCTATGAGCAGAAACCTGTCAACAATGAGACAGTTGATGGGCGACTTTACACCCGATGACAACAAACCTACTTCTATTCCTAGAGTTGATCGTGGGGTGAGGGTATTGCGCATCTATACATGAATACTTTGTCTATCACAACTGTCACTGATTAGATTACAATAATCTAATTTATTAGTTATTGAGTTACACGTGAATCTAAAACAGTCCGACTCATTATCATTTACCAACCAATTCCATACGAGAAAAGATGACTCAAACGTTCTGAATTTTTAGGGAATTCAGAAACCTTATAGATACATTGGTGCCTTGTACTTTTAAGATAACTGGATATTTTAACATACACTGGCACATTGAAATGTACAAAGAAATGAGACACCTATACGATATAATTGTGTCAGCTAATCTGAGATAACATGTGACCATTTTGGATGCTGCGTTCTCGCAATATAATAAAGTGATACGTAGCGCTATCCACAAACAAGCACTATTTAAAAGCCATACTATGTTCTTGGACCCCACCTTTACTCCACAGGTTTAGACAAGCTACTGATAGTAATAAGGTCATTATCTTCCGGTTCTTGTTGCCTGGATCCATCGCCTGTATGGTTACTGAAGAAACATATCCATCTTATTATCAATATTGTGAACATATCGGTTTTTGGGGGGTCACGTTCCAGCTTGTCTTAAGGAAGCCATTTTAATTCCTTTAGGCTATTTTATCTTGCTTTTGTTCCAAAAGTCATTAAAATAGTCTTTGCATTATATATAAACGAGCATATATCTACCTCTAATGTGCATGAAACCTGGCAGTCCGCTTGCAAAGCGCTTCATAACATAGCACTGAGTTAACACTCCTATGTGTCCAACACTATTTTCTTAGTGCTATGGACATAAAAGGGCTCGTTTTTAGTGCTGCTTCATCTATCTGTAGCTTTTAACATCCTAGATGATGAGATTCTCTTACATAGGATCCATACTATATTGGAAATTGGAGAGATAGCTCTAACATGATCATACCCAGAATCTGACAACAAATAAAATGAAGGTGAATGATGTTAAACAGATATAATCATATTAACATCACGCTTCAATTGTCAAGACATCAGTATTGAATAATACAGTCAGGTGAGAACTGCTACTATCAGACCTGTCTTGTCTGTCCGTAATCTGGGAGTTTTTTTATTGCCACTTAACTATTGAAAATCATGCCCGAAAGGTCTGATCTACTGCTTATTAGCATATGAGAAAGAACTCGTCCATCAGAAAAGTGCTAATCCATAATTCTGGTCAATGATGGCGTCTTCTGGAGACTGGACTATAGTAATTCGTTGATTTCTGGTAAATTCAAGGAACTATTACGAGCGTCATACGGTGTGACCACATAACTCCAATATTAAAGTGCCGTATCATCGTATATCGTAGATTTGTTGATACTCCACGAAGTACAGGGGCAACTACGGTCTAGTTCAAATACTATTATTGTAGTCCTCAAGACTCGCCTCGAAACGGCAGGAGACCAAACTTCCATCTACCATGCTGTAGCTGTACGGAATATCCTCACAGAAGACATCAGATCCATGAATATTGTTGGAACATTCAAATGCCATGTACAAATTATATATTTCAATGAGTTTAGACATAGTTACTAATCTGTTATTATCTGATCATATATTACTGTAATATTAATTAGACTTAATATGACTATCATATGTATTATTGTTCTTATCATTATCAATGTACAACCCCCATTTAACATTTTGCTAGAAATACGGCACTTATTAAGTTTAACCGAAACTAATATTTGGGCTGAGTGAATATTCTACTATTTCTGCTATTATCGGAAGTATTATGATTATAATCATACTATATATTTTACGTTCTAATATGTATACTTTGTTTCCAATTACTGCTGCCTTATATATTTACTAATATATCTAATGTTTGCTTTCTATTTAGGTCATTTGGTCACATAAACATCTCGAAAACCTGATCCCACGCATTTATTAAATGTAACACACACACACACACACACACATATATATATATATATATATATATATATACAGTAGACTTTAACGTTTAGATTTCTTATCAGTTTGTACTTGGATCTTACTAAAGTTAACTGTAGCCCCCCCCCCCCCTCCCGCCACTCTATAAATAATTCGCGTTTAGTGGTTTCGTTCTGTGAAAACAATATATATAAGGAACGATTTAAGACTTTTAATGCAATTAAGACTAGTGTTTTTCTGAGCAGAAAGTACAATGTGGTACACAATTTAACTATAATGATGAACTGATGAAGTAAAACAAAATGTTAACAAAATATTACTGCGTAGGCAGATTACAAGATCAAATTACATTAATGGAGAAAAAACTTCATTCAACCTGTAAGTGCTAGCACTTTGTTATGATTGAAAATATTTTTAATGTCTTTCCCGCATTCACATTTTTAATAACACATTCAAATATTGTCACGATATTCACTATATTCGTATATTCGTGTCAATCGATCAATTTAGTATTAATATTTTGAGCTGAGTCTACTAGGATCTATATTCAACCTTGCTTGGTTTTTGTAGATACAATTGAAATGAATGTAATGAGCGGTGTGTCATAATATTGTGCTGAACATATGAAGTAATTGTGTTTTACAGATAAATATGTTCTGCTTCATTAGTAAAATCAATAATAGTTTGTATTAATGCTATAATTAATATTGATATTGCATGAGTACTGGTGTTTGTGTATTTGTGTGTTTTATATATATATATATATATATATATATATATATATATATATATATATATATATATATATATATGGGACTGTTGTTGTTGATGTTGTTATTATTATTATTATGTTTTAAGTCTGGATATTGACTACTTGATGAACGACGATAGTAGTGTAAGTTACACAAAGGGGTTTCTGGAACTCATCAATGAATCATTGGTAACTGTTAGAATAAATGTATTAAATATATTTCCCATTCAAAATTAGGCATTATTGCAGCTAAATCATAAGATATGTTAGCCTTTATTTCGAGTGAGCACCGCGTACACCTTGATGAGGTGAGATGTTTCTGATGTTGTAATGTTCTGTACCAGGATGAAGGAAATAATTAATGTCACAACAGGAAATATTACCGTCCAAACTGATAAACGTAACCGTAGTGATAATGTTATAATAAAATATTAGGTTGTTAATTACAAGTATATATGAGAAACATTATGTTATCAAGTAATGTGAAGTTGGTGATTATGCTTATAGTCAGAATGTGGTTTACAAAGTCAGTAATCACCTGCTTGATGAGGGGGGATCAACTTTCTTCATAAGACAGGGTCTTCCTGTGTATTAACGCAGTTAGTTAGAGCGTAGGACTCGTAGCCGAAGGGTCGCGGGTTCGAGGCTCCGTGAGGTGCAATGTTATCATGTTGGGACTGGTTCACTAATCCATAAAAAAATAAGTACTTGACAGGACATCATGGCTATATGTTTGAGTAACGCTTTGCGTCTATAATGGCAGCATGCGTTGTATGCTCCCTTGGGAGTTAAGATGTGTGCTGGATGGAAACAGGTCTGAGTCAGGGATACTAATACTGTAAAGCGCCTACGAACAGGCTTACCTGATTCTGACGCTATATAATCATGCATTATTATTATTATTAATATATTAATTCATTTTTCTTCTTGGAAAATATACAAAACACTCGATGTTACATCAATACAGGTTAGGTGTATTATGTGAATTAGTAAATGTGTTGTATTATCTGTAATTGATAATAATAATATAGGCATGGATAGTAGGTGTGTAGTTTGCGGTTTTAAGTGCACTCATGTACGACCACTACTCAAAATATGGCAGTCGATTTAGACATCCTAAAACATTACATACCTGTACCTGGCATTCCATTCATATATAATGTGGTGACAAGGTTGTAAATACATGTATTGAACCTTATCGATCGTTACCATGTAGTGCTCAAAGATGAACGATACCCATCGTATTTCTCGTTCAAGTCGAACTCCAGCAAAAGCCGAATTTTGGGGTTGTAATTCACAAGTTTCTAACCGATGTTGAGACAAATATTCTAAAACAATAATAATATTTAGGTTATGTTGCTTACCTGTAAACATAATATTATGCAGATGGAAAATATTATAGCATGGTTTGATTATATTTATATTAAACCAATAAATAGTATTAAAAACTCTAATGTCATCTTTGACTGTTCTGAAACTGGAACAATAGTTAGACAATATCTGGAGATCTGACAACCTCTAGCCCATTAGACGTTATCTAATAAATACCGAAACGTAATAACTAGTCAATATACTTGAACTACTTTAAACCTCTACTGAATGGATCACCCCCCCCCCCCCAGTACCTCAACTGACATGTTACAACATGAACATACCACTGAGGCACGGATTGTGAACAGAACATCAAGAAACGGGCTGTAAATAGACCACGAAGGAACAAACTGTAGACAGAACATCACGCTACAGTTATATGATACCATTATTGAAAGACTTGTATGAGCTGATTGTTATGTATCACGTGCAAGATTTTGAGTAAAACTATGAAATCTTTATAAATTTATTTTTAATGATGATGATGAAAATAATTAATAATAATAATAATAATAATAATAATAATAATAATAATAATTGTAGGTATCTTTTTATTTGTGTTAATGATTTTATAGGTTTAATTAATCATTTCAATAGTAGCTTATTATTGAGAATTATAATATATACATATCGTAGAATAGCTAATTATAGATAGACTGAATGCTGATATTTTCTGCTAACTAAATTTATATTTGTATGTGACAAAAAAGAAACACCATTTGTTAATTTCTTGAATAGTATAACCAACTTAATTTACTTATTTACGCAATTAATTTATAAACTTAATACGGCTTTTACTAAAGTTCCAAGATAATTCAAAAATATTTCAGGTATTATATTTTCATTGAAATTGGTACAACTTTTATCGTTCACTCAAAGAACAGATTTGTTTGTTATTTATGATGTTCGCAGTGAAAAATGGCACGAACCGCATGAACCAGCCTCATAATATTTATGTATATTTTGGTAAATGTCACAGACTAATTTCACTTACAACTGAACTATCTCTACTGAAAATAACAGATGGAAATAAAACTATTGAATAACAAAAACCAATTACATATTCAAGGCTAATATATTATTTGTAATTATTATAAACCAAGTAATATTTAACAGGTAAACCGATCTTTGAAAAACGATGAACTAAGACGAAGAGATAGACCTTTGTTATAATGATGGTTTCTGTAATAAGACATCATACTTGAATAGATACCCAACTGACAGGTTTATTATCAACCTGGAATAATATTTTTGTAATTTTTTATAGTAATTTAAAATATATCACATATGATTATGTCATAACATTACCTGTAGAGATAATATATTACAACGAGAGACAGCCATGGATTGTGGAACGCATTGAATCATCATCTGAGACAATATGTTTAGCGCTTACAAAGATCAAGTATCACTTGAAATAATTACTAAATTACACAAAAGTATATTTTCTAACATTTAAAAGGGCAAAGTTCTGTACATATTAATGAAATATTAGTTTGGTTATTACCCAACTAAAACAAGCAAATCCCAAAGTAAAAACAACTTGCCTTGAGTAATACATGTTTGTTGTTGTGTTTTAAAATGTAATATATTTACATCTGATAGTGAACTATGCTCACTTTCATCTTAGTTATTAAATAATTAACCCAAACAGTATATAATGCTTTAGCTTAGAACGTATTGTTTTCATTTGATCGTTATCCAACATGTGGTATAATAAGTTCGCTTTGAGTTTAATATTTACTTCATTAAGACATGATAAACGATGAGAGATAACACAATACTAAACTAACTTGATACCTGAAATGTGTGTACGTTATCGGGAAAATATTTAAAACCAAGAAACTTTGTTATTATGTACAATACATTATTGACGCAACACGGAGTTAATACATATGATCAGATTATCAACTGAATTACATTATATAGTCACATATAGGATTATGTGCCAACCATTATCTTACTATGAAATAATAATTCCTTCGCTTAACTTATTTTATTTCGAGATAATTATATTTGTTGTAAAGAAAAGGACATCAGCACTTTATGGGATGATAACAAATCCTACACATTCTGTAAGTCCAGTTATCGCTATTAAACCCCCAAATTTGATACGTTTACTACATTATGTATATAATATATTTCCACTTCCCTTCATTGTAAACATAAGTCAACACAGAAGATTATACTCATACAATGATAATACAATTCTCCAAATAATGACATACACACAATAAAGTATACATAATTAGTAAAACAAGAGAACTGAAAGATCAAAATATAAATATTTAAATATGGATTATATTAAGCAATACGTTTTGAATATGCTAAATATACTACTACTACTACTACTACTACTGCTACTACTACTACTACTACTACTACTACTACTACTGCTACTACATTACTATTACTACTATTACTATTACTATTACTATTACTACTACTACTACTACTACTACTACTACTACTACTACTACTACTACTGACTACTACTACTGCTACTACTTTACATACTACTATTACATTACTTTACACCACTACTACATACTACTACTACTACTACTACTACTACTACTACTACTACTACTACTACTACTACTACTACTACTACTACTACTACTACTACTACTGCTACTACTACTACTACTACTACTACTGCTGCTACTACTACTACTACTACTACTACTCTACTACTACTACTACTGCTACTACACTACTACTATACTACTACTACTACTACTACTACTACTACTGCTACTACTACTATTACTACTACTACTAGTTCTACTTTTACTACTTCTACTAGTTTTACTACTACTACTGCTACTACTACTTATTATTATTATTATTATTATTATTATTATTATTATTATTATTATTTTATTATTATTATTAGACTGGCTATATGAAATGAAGATGATCAAGATGTTACTCAATGAGTCACTAATATTAATTCACAAATACAATATATAGCTGACAAATAATATATAAAATGATTGAGTTACTAAAATTTGATATACATCACTCACTCACTCATTCAAATATTAGATAATTATAATAATAAAAGTCCATTCCATCTTCCTCTTTCGTTATCTCTCTCTCTCTCTTTCTCTCGCGCTCCTTCTCTATCTATATATCTATCTATCTATCTATCTATCTATCTATCTATCTATATATCTAAAACAATTTATATCTATTTACATTTACATCTTGAATAAGCTAATTATATTTGAACTGTTTTTCTAATTTTGTAGTGGAGTAGCTTTTCCTATCCCAATGAACGTCTAAAGTAAATTAAATTATGGATGGCTTTAAAGAATTCCAACTTTATTTGTCTCAGTTCCGATAAAATATCATTCTCAGATAGACAGGCAATAGACAATTAAGTTCCGTAACGCATATAACAGCACGAATTATTTTAATCTCAAAATATACCTCACTGTCATGGTTCGATTGATTTCATGAAACCGTTCAGTTGTTAAAATATACCATCGAGTTTTATATTAACGTCACCGTTCTGGATCAGGTGAATTACAACACGAGAAAGCTCCCAGTGACTAGCACTAGCTAGACAAAACCTTCAACAATAAGTATTTAAACTGGAATAATATCAAATGGATTTTATTTGTCTCTTGTCAAGAACAAAATGATGTGCTTAGAATTATCACTGTCACTGCCATGTGACCTTCTGACCAGTAATATAACTTGTGGACACATTATTCACATTGAGTGACAGCGTTAAGCTTATGACATATTGTATTGTATGAGGGTGATATGGGTACGTGAGGTGGATAATAAGAAATTTGACCGTTCTTGTTATGAAAAAAAGGTTATTTAATACACAGTAGGTATCAGTAGGTATCAGTCTGTTAACAAGATATATTCACTTCTTGATTTGGGGAGATCCTTATCTGACATTCCAGATACTCCAGAACATCTAATGTATCTCTATGATGTTATATTGATGTACGTATTATGATAAAAGTATAAAATGTTGGTCCTTTACGGCCACTTGTGTAAGCATACCAAGCTAAATGGTACAAATATTCAGATAGACACGTACCTAGAAATGTATTGTCAAAGTTACAGAAATCGATAGATGGTTGGATTGATAGATCTATCCGAAATAGTATCATTCCAAATAATCTTTACAATCAAATAAATTCAAATAGGATTGGCACTTATGGTGTTAATCGAAGATAATATTAGTAATTTAGATAATAATTTGGTAACAACTGTTGTTTAAATTGATTTTACACCATATGTCTTTCTCTTTTGATTAAGAAACTTTGTTATTATGGTGTCCGAGGAGTTGTTTCAAGTTGCATAAATAATTATTTAACTAACTGAAAGTAATTTGTTTGTCCTTTTGATGATATTTGTTCAGATGATAGAACTATGCTACGTGGAATCCCACAAGGGTATATTTTGGGACCTATTTTATTTTTACTATTCATCAATGAACTTAGAAATATTTCAAATCAATTACAATTTATAATGCTTGCTGATGAGATCAGTGTAATTTAAGCTGGTAAAATAATAATAGAGGTTCATAATGTGCTCAACAAATAATTAAAGCAAATGAGTCATTGGTGTAAAGTTAGTAAACTATCTGTGATTATCAATAAAACAAATTACATATGTTTCAATAACGACTTTATCTGGATGATTGAAAACTGAACATTGATGGATTAAAAGTCAGTAGAGTACAAGTTACTAAATTCCTGGGAGTTGAAAAATTGCTATGGTCTAATCAAATTAAGGCTGCTTATAAATAATATCTCGAAAATATTTGTGTTATTATATATTGAAAAAAAAACACACACATATACATGTTATGCTATTCATTAAAGATTCCCTACTTACGTTACACATGTGAGATATGGGTAAATACTTACAATCTCAATTACATACTTTAATGTTATTACAAAAGAAGGCAATCCGTTATATTACCAAAGCTAGTTATTTAGATACAAAGGCAATCAGTCCATATGTTTAGATTTTATATTTAGGAACGGCAAGGATCAGTTCAAATAGATCGGCGTTTGACCATTTAATGCCTTGAATGTGATCATGAGTGTCTTGAATTGAATCCGTTTAATTACCGGAAGCCAATAAAGCTCCTTCAATATGGGAGTGATGTGATCATTCTTCCGACATCCTGTTACTATCCTAGCTGCGATGTTTTTAATCCGTTGCAACCTTTGAACCAATTTATCAGAAAAGCTGAGAAGAAGGGAATTACAGTAATCTAACCGTGATGTAATAAAGGCAAGGATCACAGAAATAAGTGCATCATGGGTAAGTGTGGCCTTTAAGCTGCTAATGTTCCGTATGTGAAATTAGGTTGACGTTTATACAAGTAACTCGGTTTTGTCACTGTTTAGTTATAGTTTATTTTGTGATCATCGAGGATTGTATGTCAATAATGTCACTAAGTAACTTCTTGCCTCTGTTCCATGTCAGTGACAGCATACGACACATATAGTCGAGTATCATCTGCATACATATATATCTGTATTCCATATCTTTGTACTATTCTGGACAAAGTCATAGTATAGATGATGAACAGTATCGGTCCCAGGACTGATCCCTCTGACACTCCGAACAGCAAACACAGAACTTCAGATAACGCCTCTTCGACAGATACACATTGAGTCTGACCTCTAGGAGGTCTCACCAGTCTACTACACATGATTTCATGGTCAATGGTGTCGAATACCGCCGATAAATATAATAGGACCAGAACTACAGCCTTCCGTCAATTGATTGCCACCAAAATGTCGTTTTTCAAACGCACATATGCTATCTCAATGTTATGCCCACTTCTGTATGCTGACTGCATATTTTCGTCAAGCCTATGTGACTGATGGTGAGCTATGTCTGTAATTATATTTACTGTTCAAATACATATATATATATATATATATATATATTATATATATATATATATATATGTGTGTGTGTGTGTGTGTGTGTGTGTGTGTGTGTGTGTGTGTGTGTGTGTGTGTGTGTGTGTGTATGTGATATAAGATGCACAATAATGTGTTATTGCTACAAAAATTAATCGTTTCAAATTTAAACTTATATTGATTTGTTGTTGTTTCATAAATACATAATTATGTCAATTCCATTCATTATTTAAGCAATCCTTCAAACATCCTCCTTTTCAACATTTTATATGCGTTTGCTTTCTTTAAAATTAAGTATTAATGAATTTTAAAATAACCAATATAAAATGAAATGAATTGAATAGTATGCAGCATTTTTGTTTTTAAATAAAAGTCCTACATGAGTTAAATGTTGAGAAATGTCTTCAATTACAAATAACCAATTTGTGTAAAATATTATTTCATTATTTGATGGTTGATTAATCTACTATGCTGACCTACTTTTCAGTGGTCTCTGATGTTCAGTATATGTGAGGTATTTATTTATCTAGGGAAAGGCTTACTTATTTCATGACATTTGAGTTGTGTGTGTGTTTTTAAATTAAAAAAAATCAAGGAATTCAA
>JAODUP010000658.1:122500-248781 GCA_025642065.1 Paralvinella palmiformis | reverse complement strand
ATAATTTCAACACTCAATGACTCAGACATATTTATGTTATCGTGTTCATGTTGCAAAGATGAGGACTTACAACAGTAAATTATCGACGGCCCTACATCACTCGGCTACAGGAACGCTGCTGTCACCTAGGTAACGGTAGAAGGAGAGAAGTATCTTAATGTTGATAAACTCATAATATCAGTGAATCAACTTTACGTCGGTAATGTAAAACCTCCAAGTTATGGTACAAAATTGGAGTCATATCTGTTTGTTTTGTTTCTTTCTTTATGGTGTCATCCTTCGGTGATATATCTCAGATGTGACCAGAATAATTGGGATAAAAACCTGGTAGAGCTGTACTCTAATAATATGAACAAACCTATAGACCCATTGCATGATGACGTCAAAAACCAAAACAAACCAGGCGCGCCTTGCATTGTGCGATTTATATGGGGGGGGTCTGCTGAGCGATAATACCGTGATAATCCCGCCATTTTTACCTTAAACGTCAATGTTCCGGATCTGTTATAATTATGCCAAACACTAACTTCTGTGTACCGTTTAATTCTGCTTCGACACCGAAAAAGTCACCAAAACTGAAAATCAGATTATAACTATATGTTAGTTCCTGGTTTCTGTGGGTGTAGATATATAAACACAACTCAATACATATAAAACATGCATGAAAATACCAAGATACAAAACACATAAGAAATTGTATATCTTTTAAATCTTTAAAGGAATCATCCTTTTATAGCCATCCACTTCATTACAGATAGGGACAAATCACAGGGAAGTGCGTTGCATCGGATGTTTAGCTTACTTATAGGATCGTCAACAGACCGATCCAGGCGAAATGCGTTGCATCGGTTACCAACTGCGGTCTCGAGTTAGAAACAGCTATGGTTCCCACTATTAATTGATGATGGCATGTTTTCACTATCGGCTAATACTAGAAAACGTTCAGCATTTTATTTCATATTATATGGAGAGCGAGATTAGTATTTTAGCTGAACGATGGTGTCTTTTCAAAGGATTTAATACAATAATTATCAGGATATAACCTAATGATTAAACCGACCGATTGTTTTCCAGTTGAATGACACAGCTAAGCATTAGTTATTCATGTTGACTTGTTGGGGATTGTTTAGCTTTAGATTTCAATGGATCAAATAAATGATTATCAAAATTAAACTTTTAGAACATTGCACAAACGGCTGATTTAGAAAATAAAACTGTTTTCTTTCTTTCAATACAAGACATCATGGATAAATGGCAATGTTACAGTACTAGGAATCACCCATTGAATTATAATCTATAGGATCATTGATTTTATCCATTCACATCGTAATGTCAGATGACAAAGGTTCTACAAAAAATAAGTTTGAACTAGACAGGCCGAACCATGACAGCAATGCATATCGCACTGAACTTAACTTGGTATGGTCGTATCCGGGTCCGCAGACAGCAACATGAGGCCTATAATGAAGATTGCATGGTACCTAGAGTCCAAGCAGGGGACGGTCGAGTTACCATATGGGGTGTTTTCCACCATGTCGGAAAATGTGACCTTTACATCGTCGATGTAAACCTGGATCACTACCAGTACCTACAGATCCTGGAGGAAAGATTATTGCCAACTGCTCGTCTGACATTTGAGCATAATTTTGTGTACAAGGATGACAACGCCAGCTCTCACAGAGCTCGCACAGTTGTCAATTTCATGGAAACTGAAGGGATCGAACACATGGAATGGCCGGCAGTGTCTCCGGATATGAATCCTATAGATAACTTGTGGTCCGAAGTAACACACACCATGGATGCATGTGCCAACCAGCCTATTAATCTGGCGGAATTGCGACAGGCAGTCATTGATGCATGCCAAGCTCTGCCCCTTCAAACCCTGGCAACCCTGATTGACAGCATGCCTCAACGAGTACAAGCTCTGTACGATGCCCGTGGTAGTCATACAATATATTGAACTGTGATTCGTGTGCTTCATTGAACACTCTAAATATTCAGAACGTTTGAAGTCGATTTCCTAACAAATTCCTGCTTTATTTAATGCATTGCTTAACGGCCCCACGGTTGTATATTTAGCATTTTGGCAATAATAATCATATTTCATTATATTCATCATGATCCATAGTCTTTATATTCCTCATAGAGTAATTATATCGATAAATACATAAAATTCACATATCCTGATACTTTTGCTGGAAAAACATAATTCTAAGTAATAAATAACAAACAATAAAATGATATTCCATATTTATTTTCAAGTCTGGATATATATATATATATATATATATATATATATATATATATATATATATATATATATATATATATATATATACGATATTTCTGTACACTTAGTTTCTAATGTATTTCAGTGATTTCATAGATGACATTTAAAATATTAATAAATCATTAAAGGGGTATTTTAAATATGCCATATATTGTTTTTATGCCTATTATTGTCGATGTCAGTGGAATAGAAACTTGTTACCTCGATGTACATAAAGTCTATCAATTTACCTGTATATGTATTGAAGAAATTAAACGTAATAATCTTTGGATTATGCTATATATTGGTACGAGACACGCATGTTAATTGAATCACTCAAGTCTTATTATATATCGGGTAGGTATATTATATAGGCATTAGAGAAGTATACATATATGGTAAGTATATTTCAACTCATTCTATTGTCGTGTTAATAAATATGATAATTATCACATTATCGTGGCCATATGAAAGACATACGCACGAAACTGTGATTACAATTTGTTAGGATTCCCCTTTTCGAACGATTTAGAGGCATATATGTTGCGAAGTTAAGGCACCTACAACACTTGAAATATTTGCACGACATGAGGCTGAAACAATGTAAATAAGTATTGTAATCTGCGTATTATTATATCCATATACAACATATAAAACTATGGACGAATTAATTGAATTATATATATATATATATATATATATTGTGACAAATAACTCTCCGCGGGAAAAATCAATTTACGTTTTTGTTATGATATGAGTCCAGGATAGGGCACAGGGAATAATAGGGAATAATAGGGGATAGGGAATAATATCATGACATTGCCGTTGTCTTTCTCGATTTTGAAATATAATTCTTGGTTATCTAGTGAAGGTCTAAAGTGTCCCGCAAAATACCGTATTGTCATGCCACTAGTAAGCGATATAAAGTTGGCATGTGTTGGCCGCGGGATGAAACGCTGAGAAAGTTCGAATTCGAAATGTCAATCTGCGAGTCACTTTGAACAGAACGGGGTATGTGGACTGCACGTTCTAGGACAAACAACATGATGTTTCTTCTTATTTATTTTTAACTGAGAATGAGGAGGTCGAAGAACATACGATGAAAAGACCCCAACAATATTATCTTGGACACCAGAATGGACGGGTCTGATAACAGAGTCTAACAAGAAGGTGACAGATGATTGTTCAGCATTCACGAACGATCACCGGTACAATTTGGCTTTGACACCTAAAAGGTTGTGCTACACAGAGAATGATCTTATAGGGTGGGGATTAATCATCTGATCATGATGACAAAATATTATATTTTACATGATCTGAGATTAGAAAGATTCTGTATAAATAACATAACCGTAATTTTAATTGCCAGATATATGTAATACAACACTAATTTATGTTTGGCATTAATGTTTCATAATGTCAGTGTTAGGATTTACTGAAACAGTGAAAGGCGTAAATAACGTGTAATTTACCATATTATTATGGTATATTAAATATATTAAATATAATTTTTGTATGATTTACTATGAACACCAGTTTTAACTTTCTTATGTGCAGTGAATATTATTGTACTATGGTTTACAATGTTGAATACCACACTTTACTATCATTTATAAAGTAGCAATGACGGAAAATTAACATATAGTTATAATCTGATTTTCAGTTTTGGAATACAATTTTTCAATATTGCCGACTTTTTCGGTGTCGAAGCAGAATTAACGGTACACAGAAGTTAGTGTTTGGCATGATTATAACAGATCCGGAACATTGACCTTTAAGGTAAAAATGGCGGGATTATCACGGTATTATCGCTCAGCAGACCCCCCCCCATATAAATCGCACAATGCAAGGTGCGGCTGGTTTGTTTTGGTTTTTGACGTCATCATACAATGGGTCTATAGGCTTGTTCATATTATTAGAGTACAGCTCTACCAGGTTTTTCCCCGATTATGCTGGTCACATCTGAGATATATCACCGAAGGATGACACCATAAAGAAAGAAACAAAACAAACAGATATGACCCAATTTTGTACCATAACTTGGAGGTTTTACATTACCGACGTAAAGTTGATTCACTGATATTATGAGTTTATCAACATTAAGATACTTCTCTCCTTCTACCGTTACCTAGGTGACAGCAGCGTTCCTGTAGCCGAGTGATGTAGGGCCGTCGATAATTTACTGTTGTAAGTCCTCATCTTTGCAACATGAACACGATAACATAAATATGTCTGAGTCATTGAGTGTTGAAATTATATGCATACGAAACTAGAGTAATATGATACGAACTGAATAGGTGAAAGGTTATTCAAGCAATATGTATCTAGCAGTAGGTGCCAACACGTTCCAATAAAAAAAAACGCGAACTCACTTCAACCTAGCCGACCGCCATTTCTACAACTAATCTGAACAACTCTAAAGAAGCTAGACTTTAATATTTAATTACCTTCGACAACATTTGATGTATTATAACTTCATTGAGATAACTGTGGTGTAGAAGACTTAAAACATTTAAATTGTATTATTCAAGTTAGTTAAAAATCGGACACGCCATGATAATTTAGGAAGATTTTGGCTTCACCTTGGTGCGTTTTCTCATCTTTTGCTTGATACTAATGTTGCTTGTTAGGTTGAGTCGCAGTAAGATTGCAGCATCATCTTTCTGCTCAACTGCAACATTCCATTCGGCGAAAATGCCATCCAGCCTCTAAACAGACATTTATTAGGATTTTATGGGAGTCATATAATTAACACACACACACACACACACACTCATCATACACATACACATACACACAGACACACACAGAGACACAAACATGAGGCAATATTTAATTTTAGTCCAGTGCTAATCTATTGTGCAGTCTTGTTACTTTGTGATTAGCTTAGTCACTTTGCTGATTCTATATGTAGGTAGTGTACGCGATTTAAATTAGTCACATGTTCAACTAAACTCTTATGTTGCTTGACGCGCCAAGAACCTATAAAAGGGTCACTAACTTTTTACCCAAATCAGACAACAACTTGCACCTTCAGACCTGTTGGCCATATCTCTGTACCTTTGATATAAGTAGGATTTGTTTAGCTCTTCGAACCAAAAATAAAGCTCAGGTCAGCATCTATAGTGTTGAAATGTTCTGATGCATAGGTTTATTTTGATCTACAGTAAATTACTGCTTAATGTAAACTGTGGTATCACAGTATTGAACTTCTCTATGTATTAACCTTTCACTGAACCACACGCACGAGTTGTTAACTGCGTGGGTCAAATGGACTTTTTTTCTGTTATAAATGTTCAAGCTTTCTGTAAGTAGCTACACATAACCATTTCCCTGTGCTGGTGGCACATTTGTCACGAATGAAAAGTAGAATAGCTATACCCTGTGTGTGTGTGTGTGTGCGGTTGTGCTAGCGTGCGTGCTAGCGTGCGTGTGTGCGTGTGCGTGAAAAGATGTGCTGAGCTGTAGGTGTTTTGTATAGATTTATGGTCATATAGATTTTATATGATGTCTAGCTGTTGATGTTCTGTCACAATTAATAATTGTCATAATAAAAACATATCAAAACACGTAATCATACACATTTCCGGAGGCGTATTCGCACAATATTAAAACTCGAACACAATATTAAATAATCCAGTTGATAAAACTTCTGACTCGGCTGGATTTCGTATGTTGAAGTCGCTATTTTGAAGCGAGACACATGCCGGATTGTTCTGAAGTCCTACATCGTTATGGATAGACGCTGTTTGATAATTATTAGGACCCGGTTATAATAATATAAACAAGTGTCGGCCATGATAAATTCGAAAAAATTGGTACTTACAATTATTAGAAGGTACTTTGTCCAAACAACCTAAAATGTTACTTGAATGATTAAAGAAGATTACTTTGTGTCCTTGTAACAACCTCAAATCTTACTTGAATGACTAAAGAAGATTACTTTGTGTCCTTGTAACAACCTCAAATGTTACTTGAATGACTGAAGAAGATTACTTTGTATCCTTGTAACAACCTCAAATGTTACTTGAATGACTAAAGAAGATTATGTGGTGTTCATTTAACTTTCGACGTCTAACAACCTGTCGGAGTTATGTAAATAAACAGACAACTATATCAGTTATCAGTGATTGTTGTAGGTTAAGTCTGGCAAATTAATTCACAAGTATGATTAAGAAAAACAGATCTGGGATCTGATTAGATCTACCTGATCCTTGTACTCTCTAACGTGAGGGACACGTGATCTTTCTCCTACTCACTATACCATCTGTTATTCGACGAAGCCCCATTCAATATTTTCCAGTAATTTATCATATTTCATTACGTCCATTATAACATGTGTAGTTGGTGAATGTCATTATAAAAGATGGGGCTACTATATTACATATTACCAGCTTTATTCATAATATCTGAGATTAAAATGTTCCTTGAAATTATAGATACTAGATATGTATATTATCTGATTGCGAAAATGTATTTTGTAAATGAACCCATATTGATTATCACACAGTTAAAGTTATATTGTGTTATTTCACTTGCAGCTCAATAACGATATTATAGTTTCAACACCTGCTCGACATAAGAATCCTGATATCAAAATAGTAGATCATCCGTTGACGTTGATAAAAGGCTATCATAACACCGTACCTTATTCTACTCAATAAAAATGAATTTGTTCAATATATGATTTTGCTGATATTATTTCAAGCCTCTCTCTATCTATCTATCTATTTATCTGTATATGTGAGAATTGTATGTTACATGTAATAAGGGCGTAAGCTTAGGATTTCGTGATCTTTATAAATCTTATGTTTATTAATAATTTTCTCAGTACATATACTAAAATGAAGATATTACTTCTGACAGAGACGGTAGTGGCAGATTTGTCGTTTATCTCAAATAACACGACTAGTATCGTTCCTTGAAACCTTTACTTTATATTTCTTTTGTCACGAAACATCTCGGTTTTAATATATTTTATTCTCTTTTCTTTGAATTCTGTTTAAATTAATTCAACATTAACATATTTTCAGCGCATTTAAAAAAAAATCCATAAGTAAGATATTATCTCATATAATTATGTAACCAATGTTGTTATTATATCATTTGACATAATAGTATCATTCCAGTATTGAATAATTTACTTGTTTTGCATTACAGTATACAACGGAGAAAATATTGTTCTTAGCGAAAATGAAGATTATCCTTGGAATAACCTTTTCGACAATTTGCCTTTTGCTGTTTTTTCTCACATTTCACACCGGAAATATTCCACTAATGGAACACTTTTCAACAACTGGCTGGTCCACGTCGTATGATATTTATGATGTACGAGAAACGAATGATTTCGATTTTGAATGTCTTCAGATGAAATTCGTTCCTAGAACACCAATCTGTATTTATCCGGTAAAAGAAGATGTTTATATATCCAAATACATTGTCGATACAGGAATGTGGGAACAGAAAGAGGTGATGTGGATGCAGGATATCCTACAAAATAATTCAGACATGGGATTGATTGATATCGGTACAAATATTGGAGTGTTCAGTCTCACAGCAGCTGCGATGGGCCATAATGTTTTAAGTGTTGAACCGAAATTAGAGAATGCTCGAAGATTTCACAAAGCTGTGAAACTGGGTCATCTAGAAGATCGTGTCACCTTGGTAACTAATGCTGTTAACGATAAAACAGGTAACTGTGGGTTAATGATTAACCCTATAAATCAAGGAAACATTAAGATTAAAGACGCTGGACCAGAAGAAGTAATAAATGCCACAGAAAAAGAAATGTATACTAAATGTATAACAATGAACGATTTGGTGCCATTGTGTAGATTTAAAAAAGCATTTATGAAGATGGATATTGAAGGAAATGAACACAAGGCGCTGGCAGCAGCCGACGAGTTATTTGATGCCATTGATATTCAATTTATAGTGATGGAATGGTTCTTTATGCGAAACCTTTTGGCAGACCCATCATCCAAAGATGGAATGTTAGTAAAACAAATGATGGGATTCTTAGAAGAAAGAGATTATGTTCCGGTGACATTTGATGACGGTCTACTTAACACGTCTTATTGCAGCACCTGGCCACATGACATTACGTGGAGAAAGAAAAACAAATATCATATTCAAAGTTAAAATCAGTTAGTATATATCAGCCTTGTTTGTTGTGCAAAATATATATTATCACCAGTTGATTATTTTGTGTATTTAAATTTGAAGATGCGTTTAAGATATGTTTTTAGCATGAAAGCATTAAATATTTTGGACAGTCTTAGTCACGTGTCCTAAATGTATTGTATAAATTACTCGTGTTTTTTTGTGTTAGCAAAGTGTATTGTGTGTGATTTATGTAATGTATTATTCATTAATAAAAATATTTAAAAATATATAAAATATCGATTTAGATAAAAGTGTTATTTGTAATGCACCTAGTTAAATCCAGAACATATTTATGGAGAGAAATATGTGTTAAACATAATTTCGAATAATAATAATTAAATATTTTCCATTATTAGTCACAATAAAACAAGTATTTTTATTCAAAGATATAATAAGATAATGATTTATAAAGAGAGTGAACTAAACTTAACTAGCTGTAGCAGTAATATTAAATTTAATATGTCACTAATGTGCTAATTAGGAAAATAGGTGTACACTCTTTAGGAACTAGATAACAGGTGGTATCGGGAGTATCAGAATATCCACTGTCACCATATATATATATATATATATATATATATATATATATATATATATATATATATATATATAACAAAATTAAATAAACTTAAATTGATAGAAGGGTTAAACAATTTTCTATAATGCAAATGACAGAGGATCATTTAAAATGATCCACCATGGTGTGGCTTAGACAAAACTAGCTGAACCATTTTAACGTGTTAGTGACGTCATCTCGTTGATAGCTTTACCAAGTTTACTTCATCTAGATTATGAAGGGTATTTTTCTTGTGTACGTTTTTTGGACCAGCTGCAGCATTACTGAATAAGAAGCCAATTATAATCACCTGGATGCTGATGAAGGTGTTCAAATCTTTTTACAGTGATAAAAACTATTTATCGGGTCTTGGACATGGAAACTTAAGTTGGATCAGGGCGTTGTTGTGTAAATGCGTGAACTGTTCTGTATCAATTTAAACTGATGCCGAATGCTATTGATTATTGGCTCGAATATGCCACAGACAAAACGTCGATGGTATTACATTATGTAAATAGATGGCATAATAAAGTGCTCTTTGAAGGGATCAAACTGCCCCAAAATGTCAAATCAGTTATTCACATATAAGAATTATATTTACTATCATCTTACATTTGATAACGTGATGCCAGCTTACATCCTAATTAATATTTGCCAAATTATTGAATAGCTTCGTCTAGATCAGTCAACATTATTTACTGCAAAGAATTGGCTCTTGATTATGTACCACACTATATGCATGAGATGAGTTTATATATTTTATGTCAGGTTCCTATCCGAAAATGTATTTTTTGAATAATGTAAAATATACAGATAAGGTATTTATATCCTAATAATTATAGGAATATTTCGAATTATAATTTACAGAACTATTAGCGAGTTATATTTTGATAACTATTCTGTGCAAAGTGCCTGCGCTCCGTCTGCACTAGAATATATTTGTAAGTAACTGACCCGTTTATTACAGACCGGTTTATTACAGGTGTCATATTGGGTTGAATACCTTCAGAATATGGAAATAGTATTGGATTTAAGTCATGTATGAAGGCTGCAGGTGTACTATTGAAAAATACCCGACTGGAATAATTAACTAGACGGTTATCAAAACAACTTTTGTCTGAACCAAATTGTATTCTTGATTAAAAAATGAATAATTATCTCTGACTATATTGTCTTTTAGAATTGATATCCTTCAAATTTAACACCAGAGATATAATTAAAATGACACAAACACATTTTTTCACTACATATTATTGTAAGTGCTGTGACGCATGCGCAATCGTTCGCCAACTGAAACCCATCAAGAACTTGATGTCATGATTATGGGTTTATGTGGACTGAACAGAAGGAAAGATGACCAACATGTGTTCTCACGGGATTTATTATTATTGCTTCATTCTTTACCTATTGGAATAAATGGTCATTCGGAGAAATTGAAACAGTCATTTGAACATTAACAAGTTCATATGCTGACTCTTGTACATTGAAATAGAGATTAATTATAGCTTTTCTTTGAAACCAGATTCCTCATATAGGGATACCTTACTACATAACTAAACTTATGAACGAATTACTAGTAACGTCAATGATAGCAATTCCCATATGCCCGTGATACATGCAATTCACTTTCTGATACTTATTAAAATTGTCACGGTTAAGTCCTGACCAGTTGCAATAACTGTCAAGACATTCTGTGTGAAGGAGCAAACAAATTAATATCAATTCCAAGTAGATTTATATAAGTAATAAAGTTTGAATATTAGAAATAATAGGATATGTATGTGCCACTATATTACAACAAGAATACAGTAATTAAAATAAAACAATTTAATAACAATATATAATATCAAACTATTCAATATGTACAATAACAGTGACTCATTCACACACAGTTACTCACACAACGTCTCGTATATATATGTATATTGGACATAATAAATGGAAGGTTCTCATTGACAATTACAGTTAGATAAACAACTCTTTGTGTCCGCAAATCTTGTAGTATTCTGTGAGTACTTATAGCATGTCCTTTGTGGTTTAGCTTCCTGGTTTATAGCAAGACTCTAGATATCCCCTTTTGCTTGAAGCGATGCTCTTGCTTATATAGATGATTCACGATTTCGGAACATTCCTAAGCATATCAGATGATCTACAGGTAGTCAATCGATAACCAATCATAGCACAGAAACATCATCATGCTATCGATGCTCCTAAACAGGTACTCTAATATAATCTGTGCAGATAACTCTATGCTATATAGCTTATCAAATGGTATGAGCATGTTCTGATCAGGCCATTTATACAAATATTTACAAAATGAGCAGTTTATTTCAAAATGCACGCATATCATTTTGGGATAATTCCACGATGATTTGGCGTGATATATCACTTATATGACAGTTGCATATAACACTGAATAAAGTGCCGAGTATCTCTTGAATAATTTGAATATTGTTTGGCTGATAATTGACAATAGGTGATTACGAATCTTACATAGTGATGAACGTCTAAATATGTTTAATGCTATGCAGATAGTTTGTCTGACCATATAAATCTAGCACTAGGTATCATATCCCTTCCTTACCTTACTATACGTGGAAGAGGTTTTTCATATTTTTACATCGCTTCATTATTTGTTGGGGTCATTTGGCCCATTTGTCTATTTCATATGCTAGCATCCCTACGGAATGAATGATAAGCCATTTTCGAAATTTATAAATGACAGTATTACGCCATTATGTAAAGGAGATCGTTGATTTGAAATAGCATTAATTTACGATTATAAAAAGCAACAATCTTTAAATCCTATATTGTGTTAGCAAATGTTATGCACACGTTTGATTTACCTAAGATATTGACAAATTGAAATAAGGTAGTAGTATATAGCATTTTCTTTCAATTTTACCTTTCATTTCAACATGTTAAATATGTGAGTGTTCCATTAATGTTTAAATAGCGGACATAATTATGTAATACTAACAATGAATTGATGGTCGATTTAATATTATGTTCAAATCGTCTAATTATGTATCCAATATCATATTTTATATTTGTTAACTTACATGCTAATGGAATGTTGGAATTTTGGAAGATGATAAGTTATCATCTTGTTAAAATTAATTAACAATAATAATTAAATAAAATGTTTTAGAATGTTAATTAATGGCCTTATTTTTTAACAGCTAGTATATCATATATTTTAGGTAGCTTCAGGACAGTCTATGACGTGAACTAAATCTCCGGCAAGTTCTACAAATTAAACATAATCTATTTGTTTTAGAAAGTTTTGTCTTACTGAATTAGTGTTTAGTTCTGTTTGGCGACAGAAATATAGAAAACCTTATATTAATTAATGGTGTGAATAACTGTGAGCACACATCTTTTGTATGTTATTCAAATTAAGAGGCAAATTCTTATACTGGATCGTGATAAAGCAATATTTGATATATATTACTGTCGCCACATAAGGCAGCACAAAATGATGAATACTTGTATTATCCAAGAAGGAATACTTTGGAAAACTGGTGGTCTTGTAGTTCAGCTTTAATTAAAAAAATCCTCCATGTGAGTAAAGTTAGATCTATACTAGTCACACTTAAGCTGTCAAAGATACAATGAAAGTTAGACTGTAATACATTACAGTTTGTTGTACACTTTTATATTAATATCCGTCTACACCATGTTTTATGTGTGAATAGTAGAGACTTCAATAGTTACAAGGGTAAAAAAAAGATAAAGAATTGAAATTAAGGCATTGTTGATTGATCTGTGTCATTAATTATAATTTCTTCTGTCTTTAGGTACACTTGTAAAAACTGTAATTATTACTTTTAAATTCAAAATACATATTCCGGACATATTCCAGAAAATATCATTTATTGAAAATATTTGGAGTTTTACACTTTTCAATTGTACCATATGAGTGACAAATCTAACTTTCTAATTCAATTCTAGTCCCAGCCCAATCATTCTCTATACTATAGATGCCACTATCACTCCTTTCCCCATTTATTTAACTTTTATCTTTGGATATATCCAGTTAGATTGTCTAATGCCTATTTAAAGCCGACTTCTCTTGTGAAAGTCCATTCCAAAATAAGAAATAATCTACCATGTTTTCCGCAAGACGGCGCAGCTAACTGTTTATTTCACACAATACCATAAGCTATCGCTCGCTGTCCAGTCTTATTCTGTATGGTCTTTAGTGGTAATTCGCGAAATTAAGAACACGCGAAAATATCTGTAATTAAAGTATGGCGAGTCACAGTATACTGCGTTCTGACAGAAATCATTCATCGTTATTTTATTAATATATGCATATATTTGATTGATACGTGCCTATGTTATTAATATGTTTATATATCGACCGTTTGTATTATTTTCAGACGTTTCTGATCAATTTCAGTTAAAAACACAGCAAACTCATTAAATATGGTTATTGAAATTCAAACTTTTGGTCTTTAATCTTAGTATCAAGAAGGTTAACTTAATCATAATGTACTCATATAACATTTTTGTAGTATCTAAAATACCTTACCTTAGTCACAACCAAACATCTCGTTTAGCCACTCAACCAGCCGGGAGTTTTTCATAAGAACGATATTTCAGTGTCATTACAAACTCAAAACATGGAACCTGACATATATGTCTGATAACATGATCAACGAGCTGGCTTATTAATGTATATGTTCATCGGAACAGCGACTCAGTGAGGCAACTAGGGAAGACGGGATTCAACATTTCACAGAAGAATACACATTTTGCCATAATTGAAAGAGACTGGTGCATTGCTATTTGATATTTCGGGATCTTCTGACATTTTGTGACTGAAAATGGATAAATTTGTTTTTAAAATCCATGGCCAGACGGAGTAAATAGTAAGTCTGACAAAGTATGAAGAAACCAGGGTGAGGGAATTTAAGCCGCATTGGCTCAATAAGTTTACATGGTTGAAATATACCAATGGGAAAACGTACTGTCACCAATGCAAACAATATGGGAAGGTGGGTACATTTGTCACTGACAACTCAACCATGAAATGACAGAATATAGTTTGCCATGAGAAGTCAGAGATTGACGCCAAGAACTACCTGAGACTGAAGGTCATAAAGGTAGACCCCCGGAATATCAAAAGCATATGGTGCCCATATAGTGTCTGCCAGATTGTTCCATAAGCTTATCAATTTCAAAAAGGTTACAGGGGGCATGATCCGGGTCCCCCTGCCATACATTCGCTACGCTCGGGCTTCGATGCGCTAACCAGCTCGGCGCTCACTCGCTAAATGTTGGGATAGTGAAACTTCACAAAAGATAATAGATTTCCCCGTCAATTAGCCATGGGGGCTAATGACTGAAACGGCTTACCTTCTGTCCCCCCCCTCTCTCTCTCACTCTCTCTCTCTCTCTCTCTCTCTCTCTCTATATATATATATATATATATATATATATATATATATATATATATATGGTGATAGTGAATATTCTAGCATAATTTATGGAAAATTGCAAAATGGATTAATTATTCATTTTAATACGCATTTACTGTCATAGTAATCTCTCTTTTTTTCCTCACTTTTAAACGTTGATACCACTAGTTATTTATTCGTGAAAGGTGCACACCTATTTTTTTAATTCACCCACTCATATTACTACTACGGTTAGCTTAGTTTAATTCTCTTTATACATCATTATCTCATTATATTGGAGTACATTTTTAAAATACAAGTACTTGTTCTATTTTGACCAATAGCCTAAACAGTTGCAATAATTGTAATGTAGGACCCATCATTGTGTATGGATGAAAATTGTGTCCACAACATAGTCGTGAACGTGAACTGATTATATTAAAAACGGTGTGTGTGTGTTTTAGCTGTGTATTATAAGGCACAGGCACAGAGAATCTCGAACCGTGAATTCAAACTCTGGACGTTTCTTCAGGGGACTGAATCCAGAGTGGCGACTTTTCTTGCTGAGACATGTGTAATGTCTCACCAGTCCCTAAGCCGCCAAGCAAAATCAAAATACGAATCACCTACAGCCGTGGAGTTTGGGAGTAAAACACCCAAGTCAGATCACGGCAGTAGTGAGAATGTTTAGTTTAATTATCTAAGCAGCCCTATTTATAGCTATTTTTTAATTGCTGTATCTTTCTTCAAAGCAATACTATATAAACCATATAACCCAATTGTTACCGTCTTCAAAGATCAGTTTTTACAACGGGCAGGCGTCACGAAGCGACTACTATTAAAACTATTTAGCTTAATTGCTATTAAAAGACTGACATCTGCGCTGAAGCAGACCGTATTAGCGCGTCATAGCTTCCGTACTGTTTGAACTATGCTATCATTTTCAAACCTGACCTAACGTCTGCTATTGTAGTTCTTATATGTTATTTATGACAAGCAGATTAGAGCTAATCTTGAATCTCATAGTACAGACTGGACATAACTGGACCTAGGAAAGATAATTCTATTCTCACATACAACCAAGGTGAATTTTATAAGTTGTTATATAAAACCCACTAATCGCGCGAGCTGTGTCCAATGCCACCACTCGAGATGCGATGCAGTGTTTCTATTCCTGAGTCAGGGGAGTACATGCTTTAAGAGCGTACTGTGTCTGCTACAGTCATTTAAATGCTGGATAACCAGGCCAAACACTTAAACGGCGTGCCTCCAAAGACTCAAACAGTGCACGGAATATACAGCTCAGATCAACTTTTCTTAGAACGCATGGAAAAGGAAACATCTTAACCGCAGCATAATATGCCTTGTGATATTTGCTGGAGGGTCAAATACCTCATAAACATACAAATCCAATAAATTCTATGACCTACTCGTCACTAACCCTTTATATCAAATATCACGAAATTGGTAAAAAGAAAACACGAACCTCAATCTCTGGCACGGGCAATGTGTGTTTTAGCTGTGTATAATAAGCCACAGGCACAGAGAATCTGTGTTAACCACTAGGGATAAGCGAACACTATTATATAACACAAATATATCATTACAATTATCATTATTCATAATTACGTGTAGGCTTAAAACATATTTATCTCCATAACAATCTGATAGATTTAACTATAGTACTCAGAAAAATAAGACTAAAGCTATGTTATATAGATTTCTCTATTTGCTTTAATCCCTAATACATTACATAAACCCAAAACGAGACACTGTTACCATAGAGAATAAATTCTAGAGACATGGCTAAGACTGTCCAATATAATTCATGCTTCCATACTAAATAAATATGTTAATATTCTTAATTTTTAAATACAAACATAATAATCAGTTGATGATAGTATGTATTCTGCACAGCAAACAAGGCTCCGATATATTACAGTAGTTACAAAACTTCTATAGCGCCAATATCCTCGAAAAGATTCGAGTTCAGTGTCGCACCTAGTACACGGATTGGGCAAACTTATAGCGCTGGTACGATGCAAAGTTCATCAACAGTGATCAGCTGGAAAGGAAACTTAGGAGGGATAAGCGAGTCTGAAAAGGTGAGTTTTCAAATGGTGTCAGAAAGAAACTATGCTATTTCATGACTTAACATTTTCCAAAGAGTAGGTACAGCAACTGAAAAAGCACGAATCCCAGTAAGAGTTTTAACCCTGGAACAGACAACAAATGAAAACCAGATGAACGGGGTTCTCTGGGATGGGTGCTAAAGAATGCATGGAAAATAGATATGAAGGTTCTCCAGAAGTTTGATAGGCACTAGCGCAGAGTTTGAAAATGGTGCGAGATTGAGCAGGGAGCCAGTGAAGAGATTTCAGAAGTGGGACAGAATGGGAAAACCGAGGAGACCGTGTGACAACTCTAGCTAGGCAGCTCTGAACACACTGACGTTTTAAAATATCCTCAGATGCAATGTTATAAAGAAGAGAGTTGCAGTTATCAAGCCTACTACTAATGAGTGCTGTAGAGAAATATAGTGCCGAATACGGCGAAGGTCACAAATATGATAAAAGCAGGAGTGACATGTCAGAGAAATATGTTTTCTGAAATTAAAATCGCTATCAAATCTAACACCAACATTACGTACCGTGTTTGATGCTGTGATGCTATGATTAAGGATGTAATATATTTGATTTAACTATTTGTTTGATGAACTTATTTCAACGATTAATTACACTGAATGTTTCGTTCCTACTCGTTCTCTAAGTAAACACAATATCTTGGGTTAACTAACTGATCGGAACTCAAATGGTAATTTCATTTCTGAACTAATTATTGATGTTTGCTTTCTTTCTCCACGTAATGTCATCTGGCCAGGTGCTCCAAGAGGACATGTTAAGTAGACCGTCATCAAAATTCATAGGAACATAATCTCTTTCTTCTAAGAATCCCATCATTTGTTTTAATAACATCCCATCTTTGGATGATGGATCTGCCAAATGCTTTTGAATATGGCACCATTCCATCGCTATATACAGAATATCGACGGAATTGAATAACTCGTCGGCTGCTGCCAGCGCCTTGTGTTCATTTCCTTCAATATCCATCTTCATAAATGCTTTTTTAAATCTACACAATGGCACCAAATCGTTCATTGTTATACATTTAGTATACATTTCTTTTTCTGTGGCATTTATTACTTCTTCCGGTCCAGCGTCTTTAATCTTAATGTTTCCTTGATTTATAGGGTTAATTATTAACCCACAGTTACCTGTTTTATCGTTAACAGCATTAGTTACCAAGGTGACACGATCTTCTAGATGACCCAGTTTCACAGCTTTGTGAAATCTTCGAGCATTCTCTAATTTCGGTTCAACACTTAAAACATTATGGCCCATCGCAGCTGCTGTGAGACTGAACACTCCAATATTTGTACCGATATCAATCAATCCCATGTCTGAATTATTTTCTAGGATATCCTGCATCCACATCACCTCTTTCTGTTCCCACATTCCTGTATCGACAATGTATTTGGATATATAAACATCTTCTTTTACCGGATAAATACAGATTGGTGTTCCAGGAACGAATTTCATCTGAAGACATTCAAAATCGAAATCATTCGTTTCTCGTACATCATAAATATCATACGACGTGGACCAGCCAGTTGTTGAAAAGTGTTCCATTAGTGGAATATTTCCGGTGTGAAATGTGAGAAAAAACAGCAAAAGGCAAATTGTCGAAAAGGTTATTCCAAGGATAATCTTCATTTTCGCTAAGAACAATATTTTCTCCGTTGTATACTGTAATGCAAAACAAGTAAATTATTCAATACTGGAATGATACTATTATGTCAAATGATATAATAACAACATTGGTTACATCATTATATGAAATAATATCTTACTTATGGAATTTTTTTTAAATGCCCTGAAAATATGGCAATGTTAAAATAATGTATTCGTAATTTTTTAACAAAATTCAAAGAAAATATAACAAAATATATCGAAACCAGGATGTTTCGTGACAACAGAAATATTGGGGAAAACTTTCCAGAATCGAAATTAGTCGTGCTGTTTGGGGTGAATAAAATTTCTGCTAATATCGCTTTTGTCGGATGTAATAGTTCCATTTTATTATATGTGCTAATAAAATTAACCACTTTGTTTTCAATTCCAGTAGTGATCATTTGGTTACAATTCATTAATATATAAACACGAAAACGTTCTTCTTTAGCACAGATGTCACTTTGTTAATAGAAAATAAGCTATCAGTTTAAACAATATACCCTTCATGTCACCTGCCCGTTGTACAAACTTACCTTTAAAGACAGTGGCAACTGGGGTATAGAGTTTGTATAGGTTTGCTTTGAAGAAAGATACAGCAACTGAAATTACATATATATATATATATATATATATATATATATATTATATATATATATATATATATATATATATAACAAACAGCAATAAGATCATAGTGTATAAGCAGATTATATAGTTGCCATATATAATATATATATATATATATATATATATATATATATATATATTTACTTACTGTGATTCTATCCCAGACACTACGACTGTACGTGATTCTCTTGCATTGTCTCAACATGAAGCAGTAACCCTGATAGTTACCTGTTGAATCGTGCCGAGTGTGAATTCACGCTTCGAAATTATCTGTGACAGTGCCTTATTCCACATGCTAAAACACACAAGCACACGCACACATACACGCATAGTCATATATATATATATATATATATATATATATATATATATATATATATATATATATATATATATATATATTGAGAGAGAGAGAGAGAGAGAGAGTGTGTATAATGTATCTAATTAAAACAATATCAAAACACACAAAATAATATATGGTACAAATTCAATACTGTTAAGTGTAATAAATTAAGGTACGATATTATGATAGCCTTGTAACGATGTTATTGCATTATATATTGATCCCATGTGAGGTATTTTATGTCAGACAAATGTTGAATCTATAACATCGATATTGAGCTGCATGTAAAACTGCACCAAATAGCTTTAAATATGTGATAATTAATACACGTTATTTTGTCAAGCACATTTTCCCAACCAGATAATACATATTTAGAAATATAATTTCAAGGAACAGTTCAAGCTCATATATTATGAATAAAGCTATGTTTATGATGGTAGCCCCATCTTTTAGAATAGCATTCACCAACTACACATATTATTATGGACCTAATGAAATATTCTACATTATTGGAAAATATTCAATGGGCTTCGTCGAATAACAGATGGTATCGGGAGTAGGAGAAAGATCACGTGATCCGATGTTAAAGAGTGCTAAGAACATGCAGATGACTCCAGATCTAATTAGATCCCGGATGTTTAAAAAAAATCATACTTGTGAATTAATTTCCCAGAATTAACCATTATCACTGATAACTGACGTTGAAAGTTACATAGACACAAAGTAATCTTCTTTAGTCATTCAAGTAACAATTAAGGTTATTATAAGGACACAAAGTAATCTTCTTTAGTCATTCAAAAACATTTGAGGTTGTTACAAGGATACAAAGTAATCTTCTTTAGTCATTCAAGTAACATGTCACCTAGGTAACGGTGGAAGGAGAAAAGTATCTTATTGTCGGGAAAACCCATAATATCAATGAATCAACTTTACGTCAGTAACGTCAAAAGCTACGTCCTACTTGAGAAAACTTAGCCTTGGAAACATCCAAGTTTTGGGGACAAATTCGCTTCATAATTGTCTTTGTGTTGTTGTTGTTGTTGTTGGGTCTTTTTTTCTTGAAGGAGTCGACCTTCGGTCATTTATACCAGATATGACCAGCGCAGAGGCTAAATAACTTAATAACAAAAATAACAATAATACAAATAATAACAACAATAAATCTATTGGGAAAACACAAATTGGAAATGTGGAGTTTATCTGGAATAAAACTCTCTTCGACAAAGATATAAATATCATGTTTGATAAATACACTAATAAACCAGAAGTATTATTTATGGCCTTAAAACAACCAAAATTTGAAAACTGGGACAGCTATACTCTAACAATATGAACAAGCCTATGTTGATATAAAATGCTAAAACGTTTGATATAAATATTTGTCAACTACACACAATTTCATTGAATCGAGCAACAAACTTAATATTTACAAACATGTCGACCTTTTTAAATGATAATTGAAGTATCCATCGGAGAAATATTAACATCTGATTGAGTATGTAACATCGAAGAGGCTGGGTGCACATCAGTTCAACCATCCACAAAGATAATTATGACATATGTAAGAAAATAGCTTGGGGCGATCAAATCTCTGGAGCACGATCTATTTATGACAGTATATTAGGCGGTTAATTTCACGGTGAAAGCTTGACTAACAGTTAAATATATGGACCAATTATTTAACTGCTCATCGTTACGGGTGGATGACAGGTGAATGTTACCTGATATTTATCAAGAATTGTTCTTGTCACTCCACCCGAACACTTGAAGTCCGAGAAAGACAAAGTCAATATCATAATGTTATTCCCGCCACATTCCTCTCACAAGATACATATATGACTACACAATATATATATATATATATATATATATATATATATACAATGATTCAATTAATTCGTCTATGGTTCGATATGTTGTATATAAATATAATAATACGCAGATTGCAATATTTGTTTGCATAATTTTAGCCTCAACATTTAGACCTGTATATATAGTCCGAACAAGGTAATCCTAAGAAATTCCAAATATATTCAGTTTTGGATGTATATCCTTCATATAACTATGATAAAGTGGCAATGATCATATTATTTAACATGACATTAGAATGAATTGAAGTATACCTACCATATATTTATACACCACTAATATATATTGTATACCTACCTGCATCTATGAATACTTTAGTTATTCCATTGAATACATGTTGGTTACCAATATATGTGTATTAATAAAAAGGTATATATTTAATGAGTTCGTTCCTCTATTTTTGTAAATATAAATATTGTTGAATAAACAATGATTGCATTTTTACGATCTCTTTTGTGCGCATGATAGGCTAACTGGGCCGAGCGACCTCCAAAGGTAATGAGTCGAAGTCAAAGATGAAACAACCTTCATATATGCCCACGCCGAGATTCGAACACGGGTGGTAGTGATCTGTGGTCCAACACGCTACCGCTAGACCACGGAGGCGCCAGTTCAGATTATAGAAGAATATTTATTACTGATAATGTTTAGGGTGATGGTATTTGTTTCGTGTAGATAATGATCTGTTTAAGTTTATGGTACTGTGCACTAATTGTATTATTGTTCTTTTTTTAATAAATGCTTTATGCTATTTAATTGTAACTAACCCGTCAATATTTAGTGATGCCGAACCTTTAATAATAGAGTACCAAATATTGATTAATACTTTTATTATTAGAGTAATGAGACGTATTGGGACAGTACTGGAATGATATTAAACACGTTAATAATTTACTGGTACAGTATCATCCCGGTATACGTATAATAATATTTTATTTCATTCATTACTTCATAAGTTTACCTGTATATATTGAATAGTCATGCCAACTAATGACGAGAGGGTATGTTTGTCAGGAAATTGGCAAACTTTTCCAAGTAGTTTGGACAAGAGACTAAGTGTATCACTGGAGCACCCTTGCTTTGGGATAAGAATATATAGGCTTTCAGGATTGCATATTTGAAGTACACACAGCACTATGAGGTGTTTCAAATTACTTGAGACTATTTACTATCTATCAAATAATTCCATGATATACGCAATTAACCTTATAAATCCTGAATTTCAGGAGGAGCTATTTTTGTTTCCATATATGTGGTTGAGAAATGCTTTGTAACATGTAAATTATTTGTTAAAACCCTTACAATATATATATATATTATATATATATATATATATATATATATATATATATCTAACCCACAGAAGACATATCTTTACAATGGTTGTAAATTAATCAATGATGTGACTATTTTTTTGGCTAATTAGCATATAATTAGTATATGAAAATAATCTTAAAATGAAAAATAAAATACAAATTCATTGTTTATTTTGTCACTCCTGTAAATATCTTAGCACGAAACTAAACAGGTTTGATACTTCAGGGTGAACAAAATATGAATCGCACCTAATATTCCCACAACTGTTTACAAAACGCATATTAGTAAATGGGTTATATGTATTATATTGATGTGGAACTCTGCCTCCAGCAATGGCTGTTTTCTTGCGTCTTTCTTTTGCCTTCCTAGCACACACCCTACAATTTCTGTTGTTCTGTTTGCCTGGTTTATGAACAGGCATGTGTTGCCCGACATTCATCAGACGGCCAGCTTCAGTCATGCGGGATCGACCGACGTGGCGCCGTGTGGCTGATGTCCTGAACGGTGCAACCAGCAGCTCAGCTAGCTCTAGTCTGAACTGAAGGCCACCCCGTCTCTACCTGCCAACTTGCTGGTTGTGGCACAACAAAGTTCTCAATGGTGAATGCGTTGTGAATGCAGAGTTCAATCCCATGGAATAAAATTCTTCTATAAGCGCGGAACGTCTTCCGACCGATCCTATAATGTTTTATGATGTTGTCGGCCAAGTCCACTCCTCTCATGTAGCGGTGTAGTCACGGAGGAACGGTGATGCGGCAACATCAATAGCACCAGCAGCTGAGCGACGGCGTACAGTGCGGTCGGCAGCAGGTGTTTCCACAGAGTAATTGGCCGTGAAGATGGTACTCGGGAAGTAGACACCCTTGCTTTGGGCAAGCAGGCACCCACAGCTAAGATAGTCGGCGGTGGCTCGCTCATGTCTTCCACGGCCAAAGTAGAGTTCCTTCAGGAAGCCTAACCTTCCTTTCCGCACGGTGTCACATGCATAAATGTGTCTGTCTTTCAGCCATCTGAACAATGCCGGAGATGTATAAAAGTTGTCGACATAGAGATGATGGTTCAAGTTTTCTATGCCGACAACTAGCTGGCGAACAACCCTTGTGCTGAGCGGGACATCTTTTTTGACGGTGGCGTCCCGTCCTGTGTTAACTGAGAATCTGGAAACAAAGCTGTCTGCTGCATCTGCCAGCACCCAGCACTTGATGCCGAAACGCGCTCGCTTGCTGCGTATGAATTGGCAGAAAGACAGCATCCCCTTGAATGGGATCAAACTCTCGTCGATTGAAATTTGGCATCCCATGGTATATTTGTCCGCAAGGTTCATGTTGATATACTCGACGAAACTGCGAACTTTGTATAGTTTGTCATTGTCGGTTGTTGCCAAGGGCTTCATCGTTCACGTGCAGATAACGCATTATCTGGCCAAAGCGATCTCTTGACATCACGCTGCTGAAGCTAGGTGTTTCGATTAGTAGATGATTTTTTTCCAATACATGGCCAACCTAGGGATTCGAACAATGCCTGTCGCAATTGTTTGTCCCAAAAATGCTTGCATCTCGGGACACTCCTTTGCGATTCCCGGCCAGTCTCTTGCTTTCAGTGTTCCTGTTGGTCATCTCAACAAGCAACTCCCACGTTGCATTATCCAAAAACAGGTCAAGACAGTTTTTTGGTGTTGTCGTCTCAGGTAAACGGACACGCGGTCTTTGTGTGCCTCCATAGAGGGGATCTGACATTCCACATATCTTTTTCCCCACACAGCAGCTACAGCGGCAGCACCGGGCGCAGCTGCACCAGGCTGAGCTCGACCTGTCACTCCATGAGCCCGAATGGCACTTCCTCGCACCTGCCGTGAAGTTTCAAGCTGTGGTTTATCACTGCTAGCTACAACAAAATGCGGTTGATAATGTTATATTTATATTTACTGTGACTGTATACATTAATATTTGCCTGATATTCAGGTTTGTTTCACTATTTCTGTGTACATGTATTCACTTTCTACAGCACGAAACACAAACTAAATTATAATAATCAAAACATAAACAAGCCTAAACGTGCGTGCCGCGCGTGTGTGTGTGTGTGTGTGTGTGTGTGTGTGTGTGTGTGTGTGTGTGTGTGTGTGTGTGTGTGTGATGAATATATAAATATAAAAATAGGTAATACAGTAAACATCCAATAACAGTGAGTTTTTCACTAGGTGTCAACAATAACAATAGGTAATTGGCCTACATATGCGCCACGTAGGCGTGGCCGTGTTGACTTTTCAATTCATCAATGAATCATATCATTCACTCAGTGAATCATTATCAACAATAACCGAACAGGGTCGATGTTTACTAAGATTGTCTCTGATTTGATCTGAATGGTGACTTATTGAAATTGTACATTATAATAAACCATACGTAGGAATAGTTGACAATTCATCAATTGTACTCTCATTGTTTACATGTAATGTTTACTAAAATCGCAACTGTAAGAACAAAACTTACCTGAATCTCCATTTCTTGATGACCCAGACATCCAGGTCACTGTCCTGTCGCTACTAATATTGCTTACATCCGAATTATCAGATGCGTAGCCCATCATACACAACGCCCGCTCGTAGTCATCGTAGTTACGAATTCTAAAGTATTCATGAGACATACCTAACTTTCAAAAGAATCACAAAAATACGAGTCTAATAATTCTCTTATAAAAAATGCAAAAACGGCTCAAAATATCGCACGTGTGTCGTCTTCATCCGGGCATCAACGGCATAGCCCGAGCTAAAGAAATTGGCCTATCCAGGATCCCTTGCTCTTTCCAGGAAATACAGGTACAGACCCTACCACCAACTACAATGGTGTTGAAAGGAGTAGAAAAGAATATCCGTGTTACACTGTTATTCATGTGCAGCTTTAAAGATAAGAACTATTTACACAGATACTGTCAGAACCTGTCAGGGCTTCAAGTGGTCAATACTTTAATGACATGTTATATCAAAAATAAAAATCACAGACTTAAAATCACTTAGTTAATTTTGTCTATACATTACTAATAAATATTACATTATTATTCTTATATTACCAAATTGGTTTGCACAATTTATCCATCCATTATTTATGTTCAGCTGCCAAAATAATATATAAATATAAAACAGACACACACACAAAATACTCCACCGCCATTTGTAAGAGATTTCACGGAGTTCAGAAACAATATACTATTCAACCGCCAATGATACAAAGTACTCTACCCATTAACCATCATTAAACAGTGCGGCAATGATCTACTCAATAAATATCAACTAGTTATATACAACAAATAAGAAATACAGATACTACACAAACAATAGATCTAACAGTCTCACGTCGCTTTTTAGGATTAAACTGAAGAATTGTTTATTAACAATTCTTTCTTACACCTGTGTTTATCTGCTGATTTGAATTTAATTATCATACGTTCTAAAAAGAAAATATGATAAATATAAAAATAAAAGAAATTAGTTAGGGTACCAGAATCGGCGTAATGTTGTCACTAATCCCAAGAAGAAAATCAATCTCATATACAGTCAGAATACGTTAATCCAACAAGGTTTGTCACATGATAAACGAGAATGTCGGAATATCGAGTCGTTGACATATCGGTAGTCTGTTTCACACATTTTTAAATTATACCTCCGTATTTAGACTAATATTCAATAACCGTGTGCAAGATACGGAATGGCATGGAAGCCATTGATAATTTTGATGTTTTGTTAATTAGAGACACTATAAAGAAATACTCGTGTTACTTAGTCCATCAGATTAACTCATGATCTGCTCATTGGAAAGATCACACATTTGTGTTTTTAATTAGCCATGAATTGTTATGATTGGCTATTAGATAGCCACAGGCAATGGAAGCATCATCTCTAAAGTCGAAGATGGTTTTAATTGGTTACGATATGCCAATTATCGCGGGTGGGCAGGTTAATGAACCATTACTGACAACATGTTGGTGTGTCTTGCATGACTAACCAGCGGAAATATTTGGCAACATTTTCCTGTTGTCGGATTATCAAGGCAATTTTACATTGATATGTCACATTCTATTGGCGAAATGAAGTGTCGGAGTCGGAACGCGGAACACGATTTTGTCGGATTAAAGAGTCATTTATAATGGAGCTAAATCCGTCACAGCCAATAATGTGTCGGGTGGTGGATTTGTCGGATAAAAGATGTCCGGATTAACGGATTCTGACTATATGCAAAATAAGCGCAATGAAGCAAGGACTGACAGTGGATTTCGGGAAGCCATCAATCCCCTGATATCACACAAATATTTGAAACAAATGATAACATTATTCTTTCAGATAACAATATGCTTATTAGTAATGTTTCCGTTATATTCATTATGTTCAGTGAATATCTTATGAATGTTACATCTGATATTGGTTCAGTTGATCGATTACTTTTCGATAATATAAAATGGATAAAACCAATATACAGACAAATCCTCCGAATTGATTCACTTTCCGTAATGTTGAAGTTTCCGCGGTAAAATCTCATCTATTTAAACTACATTCAAACAAAGCTCACATGAGCACAGATATGCTTCCAGCTAACTAACAGGAGATTGGCTGCAACATTTTATCATAACTTGTTTGTTATTTATTAAAGGGCTCCTCCGTGGTCTAGCGGTAGCGTGTTGGACTACAGATCACTACCACTCGTGTTCAAATCTCGGCGTGGGCATATCTGAAGGTTGTTTCATCTTTGACTTCGCCTCATTACCTTTGGAGGTCGCTCGGCCCATTTAGCCTACCTTGTGCGCAAAAGTGGCCGTAAAACATCAATCATCATTGTTATTTATTAAATACTTGAATATTAATATTAAAGTTAATATTCTCGCGAGGCTCAGAAATGTTGTCAATGAAATAAAACAAAATCTTATTGTACTACTCCTTTGCTGAATGTTATTTTAATTACTGTTGTACATTTTTGTTCCAATAATGATACATTTAAGACTTAACGAGAACATATAAAAGATTTATTACAAAGAAAGCCACAAGACACCTTTGTATCTAGTAAGGCTACGTAAAATTATGGAATTATCGTATACGATTTCCAAAAACAATTGCCCATCTTATCTTAACCATCTAGTTATCAGTAATTTATGAAGTAAAACTCTACGCTCTACTGTCATTTTGCGAATTCCAAGATTCAACCCTGTCACATTTGGTGAGCGACCAATAATATATATTACACCGTTATTATGGAATAATCTTTCCGAGGAAACGAAAACATCTCGAACTCTGTCCACATTCAAGCCAAATTATGTATTGGGGAATGACATTGATTTGTAAATATAGATTATGTGTATCTTGTAAAATCAATTATCATAATTAAATAAGCTGTAAAATACATTTATATAGACGTTGTATTGAGTTCTGCTTCCCTAATTAAATTAGAGTTTTCTTTCAGAAGCTAATGTGAACTGGCATTAATATATAACAAGGTTGTTTTAATATATGTAATACGATGTTTTCCTGCATCTTATGCATATGATTTTAGGGTAGGTTTTTGGTACGAGTTTGGTTCTTGTGTATTAAGATAATGCAATGTTTAGTAGTAATTTTACTGATACTGAATATATGTTCATCTGTAATTACTCATCCTTTCTTTTCTTTTGTACATGCTTATACCATTTTATATATTTATGTCGAACATTAGTGCTCTGCACTAATGTTATTTGTTACTATACTCGACTATACTTCTGCTACTACTACTACTATACTTCTGCTACTACTACTACTATACTTCTGCTACTACTACTATACTAACTGTATGTCTGCTATATTTCTACTATATGACAGAGAAATTACATGTTTATTTCGTAAACTACATAATAATAATAATAATAATAATAATAATAATTACAAAACTCCTATGGCGCCAATATCTTCGAAAAGAATCGAGCTCAGTGGCGCACCTAGTGGAGGAGTTGGGCAATCTAATAGTCTAGGTACAATGCAAACTTCATCAACAAATGATCAGATGAGGTATTACGGGAACAGGTGGTTTTGATGTTAGTATATTTTAATTAAAGGTGGTCACGACATAAAAATGTCTTCATTACAAAATGGGTAGGTTACTTAACTGAACTGAAATTTATATACAATTTCCAACAAACAGACGTGTATATAAAACTAATAATAATAATAATATAACCAAGGATCGTAATCGGCAATCATAATCGATTGTAATCGATTACAGGATGTCCAGTAATCGTAATCGTCATTTCCAGATGCAATGTAATCGTAATCGATTACATTGTAAATATAATCGTAATCAGCGATTACTTTCACGATTACACAAGATTATTTACCATATTATATCAGGCCAAAACATCTATGCGGTTTTATTCCTATCCTCAATCTGAAGTGCGTTAGTAAACATTACTTATTGTGTATATTCTAATTATCTAATATATCATATAAACCTTATCTGGCTGTGGTCACACCACACGATTGCTTGCTTGTATTTCGTGGAGTATCCCCAGGCTGTCGCTTGTTTACCACAGCCTACATGCCACACGATGGAAATCTCTTGCTTCAATGTTCTTGTTTTTGTTGATGTTTGGGGTGTCGCCTATTGGGCATAGCCAATTGTTCTTGTGAAAAGTGGATGTTTATGTATAAATTAAATCAGTCCAGGGAGCCAACCGCCAGTGGCTCATATGTAACTAGATATTTGGTGGTTTAATTCTTCATGTTATTATAATACGCCGGCGAGCTAAAGCAGACAAAGACACCACAGCCTGAGCAATCAACTATGACGTCATTTGCAGAACTATTGGCGGCAAAGAAATACGCAGCCACTGATACTAAGCAGATTCGAATCACATCAACATTAATAAACTTTGTTGCTGAGACTCTACAGCCAGTATCTGTTGTGGAGGCTCCATCTTTCACTAAGATGTTTCACGCTGTAGATCCACGCTACCAGCTCCCTTCCAGAAAACATCTTACAACAACACTTATCACTAACAAGACCACACGGTCGCAGATCAAGATGCGGGAAGAGTTGTCCAAGGTGGCCAATGTTTGTGTGACAATCGACCTGTGGACTAGCCGCCAAATGAGGAGTTATTTAGGGATAACGGGACACTATGTTCAGGATTACAGGCTTGTCAGTGCGATGTTAGCGCGTAAGCGTTTTAAGGGACGCCACACAGCCGCGAATATTTACTCCAGTTATGCAGATGTCTTACAGGCCTTCAATATAAAAAAAATTAGATATGTTATTTCAGACAACGCATCCAACATGACAAAAGCCTTCTCCTTGCCTGGATTGTTGCAGCGCCAGAGCCTACCGTGGTTGATTTAGAAACAGACTACGAGAGTGACAATGATGTCGAAACGGACGCCTCATCTCCAGAGTCCAGTGAAAACGTCTTTGGTTTCCTTCCAGAACACCAGCCATGTTTTGTCCACACTCTCCAGCTGTGTGTCAATGATGGCATGAAAGATGCAGGATATCTTCAAAAGGTTATCGCCAAGGCGTCTTTAATTATCTCATGCACGAAAATCTACACGTGCCGCTGATCTCCTAGAACACGAGAACAAATTACAGGCAGCGAATGTGACAAGATGGAACTCGGAAGTGAAGATGATAAGATCAATCTTGAATATTCCGAAGGAGAAACTCGACCAGTTGGACACTCTGATCATCACAGAAAGTATGGACAGATAACACACCAATTTTTATTTCAAATTATACAACTACTGTTATAATACATCCCCTCTTCCCAAAACTCCATACATGACAATAATCAGTACACGTGGAGGTACTGGGTTATGTTCAATTAATTCATCCATTAACCCCCCCCCCCCAATCGTGATATGGCAATCAGTTATTAGTGTTGATCGATGGAGTTTATTGGTGCCCGTGAAAAACCAACTCACAGGCATTGCTGTTGGTAACGTCGTTGCTCTGCAAATTAGTAACAAAATAATTGGATTATACCCTAAAAAATATTACTGATGTTCTTGATTAATTTATGAAACTTTCTCTAAAGCTAATCAGGCCAAAATATTCCTAATATACGACCAGAAAAAAACGAATTAAATAACTTCAATATGTTATATTTTGACATTTAACTCTTAAAAGGTTCTGGATTATATTAGTTCAGTCGTTGATAAATGATGTTGCAGCAATCACATTTGGCTGAATGGCCAGATCAGTCAAGACCACAATCAACAGCCAGCTCCAACCCACCTTCCATATCCTGCAGCTTTATCAGATTTGATGACTGGTTATATTGCCAGGCTACAATAACGGACAAAATGATGTGATTCGCTGGATAATGATTATTATTATTATTACAGCCTGCCTTGTTGAACACAGCCTTATTCATAACCTTAAAATACTATCAATGTTTGTGTTGCCAGTGAGCCGGATAACAAGATGGCTGTTGTTATTATCAGGTTACCAGCTGGCATATGTGCCGGGTATGGTTGGCTGTACCATCCTTGTTCATTCTACTTGTTCAAGATCTCTACTAAAGCACCGGTGGTTTTTATAATTGATCCTTGGCTCTTCCCAGGATAAAATGGACACACTTAAAATAATTGCAGCACTTATGTTTTGCACACCAAATATTTCGGCTCATCACCATAATATGCAGGCTCTCTTTGAGCACTGGATGCACTTCTGTAAAAACATTTTTCACGTCACATTTAAACATTGCATAACATATTCATATCACTACTAGTTATATAAATAGTTACTATTACTGTGACTTTTCTTCACTAAATTCCTTTTTATTGGCTCATAGCTGAAGTCAGATGCTGAGAGAGATTGTGGGCATGAGAATGGGGTGGAAGAGAAAACACATTAATTGATGTTATGATGGAGCTCACCTACAGTCTGAACTGATCCACTATGGCTTATTGATTTTTGTAAGCTTGATGTCTCTGACTCATAAAGCTGCTGTTAATTTTAAAAAGTCCACAATAATAATCATGAACCCTACCTGACATCATAGATATAAGGAAATAATCACAATTAGAGATGGTGGAGGAGAAAGAACCTTAACTAGTTTTATAATTGCTCAAACCACAGTCTGAATTTAACTAATGCACTATGACTTGTTTTGTGGGTTTGGTGTCTCTGGCACAAAAGCACAAACACACGAGGCTGTTTGGACCAACTATAGCGTAATATTCGTAAATACCCTTTTGTTCCGAAATTACATGTTTGGCTCCAGAATGGCGGTGCCCACAGACAAGTTATAGTCGATTCAGCAGCACTGAACTATGTGGTTGATCGTATCTATATTTTTGATAGCATATATAATTTGTGTTACCATAGTTATATTTGTCCTGAAAATTTGAAATGAAGACGAATCGTTCCTTAAACTTAGTCTGAATAAGGTGATGTATTACATGACACTCTACACATTCTAGTATATGGGTAATTTGTGACGAGAAATTAATGTAATTAAATATAACGATATTTTATAGTTTTAAAAATGATATTTTTTTCTGGAAAATAATTAAATTATCTAATGTATCCCATCTGATCATTTGTCATTGTTACTAAATCGTTTTCTTCTGTTTAGCCCTAAATTTAGTTTATATTCACTCAGTAAGATATTGATACATTCTTGGATATTTATGTCGGTATTAGATGTGGAAAACTCAGTCACAGATGAGCACAATATCACTGTTTGAGGTCAAGGACATAATGATTTCCCCATAGAACTATTATGAATAATTCTATGAAATAAAGAGTCAAAGTATTAAACTTTGTTCAGTATTATTATACTGTTATAACCTTATATTATTCCTTTGGCCGGTATTATTTACCCGGCAGCCGGATCCCGAAGGAAAGTATCGGTGACTGTGTCGTGAAATGTTATAATCTCATATACATATGGCGCCCCTAATGATTGTGTTTGTAACTGCAATAGATATATTATGGACCAATCAGAAAGTAGTAATAAAGTGTGCTCAGACTAGTAATGTTCACAAGTGGTTTTGTTAAGTAATTGAGATAGTTGGAACTCGGGCCAAATGCAATTTACATGATCGGTGAAGATCATGACAGATTGCTTACCCGGCAGCCGGGTATACAACGCTAATTTTAGTTCTTGTTCAGCCAGGTGCGCAACGACATCAATCTTCACTCGGTGGCCGGCAAGCCCAGCCGAGTCATGGTAAAATGAGGGCGCTTTAATGTTTCTCTGACTGTCGTCTGCCCTGTGCCTAAACTTTGCTGCGAATGTTGTTCTGCAAATGAACAAACTCCGGTTTAAAGATGGAAAAGGAGATCCAAAGGGCTTTGTATTACTTCTTATATCAAATGGGCTGCATAAGGGATTAATAGATCGTTACCGTGGAAATCGGCTCCATGTTTTGTTTCACCTGTGTGGTATTTATCATGAATATCATACCATATTTGTTAATTTCTTACGTACAGGCACATCACGTGGTGGACTGAGAAGTGTCACCTTGAAGGATTTCCTCAGCACCACATGTCGCGTTGAAATGCAGGTCCTTGACCTGTCTGGCCCCTGGGTGCATAGCTTCTATACGTCTTTGGAGTCCGAAATAAGTCATGCAGATGCAATTAGCGAGATTCGTGGTGTGTTACAGGGACTGCGCGAAAGAATTAGCGATCCAATGAGCATATTCCGGATGAAGGCATATTTCTTTGGTCGTGAACTGAACAGCAGTGACATAACCCTCATAGCACTGAGAGAGTTGCCCTCAGAAGATGAGATTCAGATTGAGCTCTTCACTCAGATGATGAAAGCCATCCTTCAGTCCACTGTTCAAGTACAAGAATTATTTTGATCTTACCATAACTGATAAACTGAGATAGGAAACCTTATCTGCACGATCGCATAATATAGATGCTGAAGAAGTGATGGGGATGTTTAGTGGCCTGTGGGATAAGGCTCCAAATGCAACTGTTAGTTACCTCTCCAGCAAGATGAGGTCAAAGAAAAATAGGAGCATGGATAATTTAGATAATTTGTCTCACGGCCAGCGTGAACATGTGATACAATTTGTTGTACCTGTTGCACGCCAGAAGAGACAGAAAAAAGAAAGCGCCAGCTGGATCTACAGTTAGAAATGGCTGCCAGGCAAAAACAAGAACACTGCAAAACAGCTGAAAGAAGCAAGCTGCAGAAGAAGCTTCAGAGGCTAGATCCTGGAGATTTGACTGCCCAATTCCCTGATTTAGATGGGGGAAATTCTCCAGAAACTGCTCGAAGGCACTGTTGTTGATCTGCCCCTATGTCATGTTTGGACGGTGGATGGTAGCCTAAACATACAATGGAAAAATAGAAAAACTCAAGGTTGGAAAATCCACCAAGAAGTATGTGGTCGCATGCTGGCTAACGGACGAAACATATGACAGTGCAGTAGATTATGAATTATCAATCTATGACCTGGCTTGTGATTTTGTGCTCAGAGACTTAGTTTTTTAGACATTAGTTAATTATTTAGACATCGGTTAGTTATACATCAGTTAGTTATTTGGACATCAGTTAGTTATTTAGGCATCAGTTAGTTATTTAGACATCAGTTAGTTATTTAGACATCAGTTAGTTATTTAGACATCAGTTAGTTATTTAGACATCAGTTAATTATTTAGACATCATTTAGTTATTTAGACATCAGGTAGTTATTTAGACATCAGGTAGTTGTTTAGACATCAGGTAGTTATTTAGGAATCAGGTAGTTATTTAGGCATCACTTAGTCTTAGTTATTTAGGCATCAGTTAGTTATTTCGACATCATTTAGTTATTTAGACATCAGGTAGTTGTTTAGACATCAGATAGTTATTTAGGCATGAGGTAGTTATTTAGGCATCACTTAGTCTTAGTTATTTAGGCATGAGGTAGTTATTTAGACATCAGGTAGTTCTTTAGACATCAGGTAGTTATGTAGACATCAGGTAGTTATTTAGACATCAGGTAGTTCTTTAGACATCAGGTAGTTATGTAGACATCAGTTAGTTATTTAGACATCAGGTAGTTATTTAGGTATCAGGTAGTTATTTAGACATCAGGTAGTTATTTAGGTATCAGGTAGTTATTTAGACATCAGGTAGTTATTTAGGCATGAGGTAGTTATTTAGGCATCACTTAGTCTTAGTTATTTAGACATCGCCTGTATAGTGTCATGTTAATATTTTGTAAACGAGCATTTTTGTGATGTTGTGCCAGAATAATCACAGAAACCCATAAACAATTGCTGCTTTATTCTATGGTGTTTGTTATTAAATGGTGATGAACTGCTGAAAACTTCAAGCTATTTCATTGAAAATTGAGAGTTATGAATATTTTATGATAACTGGATTTGAGGTCACAGAGCCTTCCATTCATATCCATGTTAAATAAGTAACCATAAATCCGACATTTTTGAAGGAGAAAAGGTTTAACTTCCTTAATATTTGAGCTATAATCATGAAACAGATACTATTGGAATGTTTATTTCTTGTTCTTCAATGTGTATTAAAAATCAGTGCTCTATCTTTAATTTAACTCCAAATTTGCAAGATGGGCCTCAAAATCTTTGCCGGGTGCAGAAGTGGCAAAATATTCACTGGGGAACTGAATCTTTGCCGGGTGGGCGGTGACAAAATCTTCACAGAGGTACCAGCAGCCGGGTGAATAATGACTTCCTATTCCTTTACATTCTAGCGACGTAACAATAACGCTATACATTTATGTAACTATTATATTTTATACTTATATATGATAATCTTATTATTACGTTATTGTAACAACATTATAATCATGTTTTTATAACATTTTTAAATAACGGCGTGGAAACTCAACTGAATATTTTCCAATATCTGAGTACTTTATAATTACTTTTAAGGTAAACAGGTTATAATGTTATTATTACATTATTATGATATAAAATTGTTGCAGAATTAACATCTGTTACAATATGGCCCATACTGAATCTAAATAAACATTTTTTATCATGAAAAGATATTTAAGTAAAGACTGCAAAGAATGTCTTATTTTACTTGTATAACTGATTACAATGTGTATATTAATAATTAAGTTGTAAGATTATGGAAACGTGAGAAAGTTCACAAAACAATAACCAATTTATTTAACAGACAAAATAATTAACAAAATTATACTGAGAATAATATAATTATCATATCAAAATAAATATATAAATATCACCTATACAAGAACAAAATACAATGGTACATACACTAATGTTAATATCACAGTTAACAGCCCAATTGATTGACTCTAATTCTGCTTATACAACAAAAATCACGTTTATTTGTTTTATATTCAATTATTTCAATTTTTCCAATTGATCATATCGGCTGATGCTACAACTTTTAGGCACCAGACCTTCAGTCTCATCAATCAGCTTAGACAGTCAGAATCAACCTACTACAGGAATGAATTATTGACAAACAATAAATGTTCTGAATGCACAAAATAGTAAGTTTGCCAGTAGCAATTTCTCCTATGGAATATAACACACACACATTTATAATAACTAATAATTTGCAAATCACTGGTATTCTTGCCTATTCAGAATGTGGAATGATTTCTTGATCAGAGTTTCCTACTGAATTGTATTTGCTTTTTGGATTAAAATAGTACAGAAACATAAATTTAGCTCAAAACATCATTCTTTAAATCAAATCTTATCCAGTTTTCAAAAACAGGTGCAACATTTAAAGGAAATATAACATATCCAAGAATGAACATATCTTCTAAGATAGATACTGGCATATTGCGAATTGTAATATCTGAGAAATGTGATGCTATTTCATGTATCTCCATATTTTAAAGTGAAATAATAACCTACTCTTATAGGGAACAGTAACATGTCTAATTACCATAATATGTGTGTATATGAGTGTAATCACAGTTTTAAATGATCAGACTTGGGTTCAATATTGAAGATCAGTTTTATTTTAATATTCTGATTGTTTATTTAGACAGACTAAACCACATTAGTGGCAAACCTTCTGGTGTGTGTGTGTGTCTGTTGTCCATTCAAATAAAATAAAAACACTAAACCAGAAAATGAATATAGTACTTCTATCCTAGGTTAAAAGTCAGAAATACTATTTCACTAATTTCCAAGTGATTAAGTTCCATCAATTAATAAGCAGGCTAGTTTGTAGGATTTCTGAAACTGTGTATATGAAATTAAAACTTAACGCTACTAAATACCTCGCTATGCATTAACAATATAGGGCAAATAGAGTCTTCTTTCTTCATTCCTACGTCGCAGATCTAAATCTTCAAGTCTCTGTTTCAGGATGTTGGTTGCATAGTCACGTCTCTGGTCTGACTCATTGTTAGATAGAACCACCTGGTGATCAATAGGGATGCTACTGCTGCTTAGGGTTGATCCTTGAATGACCTTGACTTTTTGAGGCTTAGCTGTAGGTCTACCAACCAAATCTAAAGCTTCATTGACCTGTCACAGAAATAAATGTGCATTGTACTGTAGATATCTTAACTCTGGTGCAAAATTACCATTTTATGTTGCCTCTATTACGAAATACAGGAGAATACACTAGGTTACTCCTTAAATTACCATCAGAAGTTATTAATGGATGCAAATCAGCTATAACACAAGTTTTGTAATTGCAGAAAATTTTAATTTCTCATATTATTTAATAAGTGTACTTATAGTGATCACATTAGGACGCAGAAATAGTCACTTCACAAGTTTGAGAACAACTTTCTTTATAAATAATACATCACACACACACATACACACACACACACCAACCTGGGCCTTGAGACTCTCTTGATGCCAAGTCTTAGCTCTCTTTTGATGACCGAGAAACTCCACCGACAACTCTGTTTTACTGTAGTCAGAAACCCACAACATTTGATCAATTAATTCTCCATAATTAGCTTTAAGTAAACAGTTTAATTTAGTTGTAAGAGACAGTCTGATAATGATACATTAATAGTAATTAATAAAATAGCCATCTTAAAGGCAGAATAACAACAATCGCCCGCATAAACAATTTAATGAGACAGTCTTCTCGATACGTTTTCATTAATAAACAATCAATAACCAGCTGGAATACCCCATCATATTTCTCACAGTTACTCACCATATAACAATCTATATAATACATAGCAGAGTAGCTCATATTCAACATCTCATGCAGTAACCCACATAATATTACATGCACTATCCCATATAATATCCAATACAGTATTCTGCACATCATACATAAAATATCTCATACACTGTCTAATACAGACATGAGAACAGATGAGAAAGAAACAAACTGGGAAAGTGGCATGGCGATGAAGGGAAGTATCAGGGAGCCTACAACAAATGAGAGGATGTGTTTGAAAGATACCTGGATTGATATTTTCTTCACATATCAGATCTATCAAACTGGTGATTGTATTGAAACAAAACGTTGTTTAGTCATTTATGGAGAGATTTTCTAAGACTCCCCCTCCACCCCCCAACCACCCGCATCCATATATTTCTCAATGGATTCACATGGATATTCTTGGGACTATCAAAAATGCAGGAAACTATCAATACGCAGAGAATTCTCACCCATGTTAGTACATGATCCCATATACATTATCCCATATATCCGATATAGTATCCATTAGCTGACAGACGATGTCAGACACAAACCTTCTAGCGAGATGTAATTTCTCGTCCATCTCGGAGTCGTTCTCGGCTGTTGTTAGCCATGGTGTGCTCATACGTATCTATAGTGGTGATACATGCAAGATATTCTCAAAACAGTCTCAAATAATATGCAGTGTACAGTATAAAATACATAGCACATCATACGGTGTGCATTTAACAGGCAACAGTACAGTAGTACAAACTCTGAACAATATTGCGCAAGATGCTACTCAGTAGCATTTTGTGCAATAGTTCAGAGTTCAAAGCAACTACTGCCATATAAAATTATTTCCAAAACTTTGGTAATTCATGGTAAAAAAAATACACACACACACACACACACCCTGTTGCCGTGGTAACATAACTGGCATCAGTGATGGCAGCCTAACCAGTGACAGTGTTGTTGATGAATTCTGTAAATAAGTTCCAAACAAAGATAAACTTCACTAAGATGAGTATGCATAATTCCAGTTAATTAACACATTCGGCATTATAATTACTAAACAGCAATTTTAATGGTCATCATAAACTGTATCCGTTTTGTCAGGCTTCAAACAATAAACATCATACTGACGTAATCATGTTTAAACTCTTATCCTATCTTCTGACAGTGTTGTGTTCATATTTTATATACATACCTTGTCGCTGATACTTGATAAACCTAACATGTTAACATCCAGCTTATGGAGTAATATTGGATTTTTATGGATAGAGAGGGCTATCATTAGCTGAAGACTTGCAAAAATAAGCCTCCTGCAAAAAAAAACCATAATAATATATAATAATTAGCTTAACTATCAATCAATCAATTGTTTTACCAAATCATATGCATATATGCATGCAGTACTACATTGATATGTGTCTAACTTTGAGTTTTAGCAATGGGTATAAAGGTGATGGCATTTAAAGAATTACAATTTATCTGGAACCTCAATCCCAAATAGCAATTTTTCAACTAAGATATGTTATGTCTACTTTCTCACTCATTACATCCTCACACAAAACTGTAAATTATTTACACCAATGTTAAGTTTTGGTGTAGCAGACTCAAATCAGAAATTGGTAATCATAATATTTATAACTGAACTACTTAACAACCTATATACTGATTGCAAATTCTTAATGGGGTAACATTCAGGGAATCAGGGATTCCGAAATTGTTCAACTTATGCCTAAACTAAACTCTTCATGATACATGTACGTGTAACTGTCTTTAATACCTAATAGAAGATTGTAAACTAACAGCCGTGTTCAATTGTGAAATGTAACAGTACTTATTAGATTCCATACAGTTCATCAAACTGAAAATAGGACACCTTACTAAACAGTTAGTTTCTGACAGAATTATTTTCCAATCCAGAATACTTATTCCTCAACATTTCCTTACTTTATATTCACATACTTAAAACATACAGGATTAATAAATTGGATTACGAGATGAACCAAATTAAAGTAATATTCTTTAGTCATATTTAAAAACAAACTTCTGCATATTATAAAGTTTCTGATATACCACAACATGTGAACAATATATGTCACCGAAAGAAAGTGTAACAATATGGTTTATGATTCATTAAACACTATAGGTTGATTTAAAATTTTGCTCAAAATACAACAGTAAAAACTAGTAATTCGATAAAATGTGACTTTTTCACATAATATCGAACTAGTCATACTAACCTGTTGGATGGTACATTGTTGAACTTTAGAAGAATTCCTATCTGTTGAAAGCCAATAGAACTGAGCGCAGCATGAATATTAGGCTTTGTCCAGAGTGGTTTAACTGAGAGATCTGTCACCTTAAGTTGTATATCTGAAGCATTCTTTGTTATAGTCAACTACCAAAATATCAAATAATACATTTACAATCAATGTAGCTGATGTTAGCCTGATTAATATGAGGAACAGTTTTGTTAACAAATAATGGTCTCTCGCTCTGTGTCTGTGTGCATATGTGTGTGTGTGTGTGCATATCAATATGTGTGCATCAGTCTACCTGAGGAACAGTTTTGTTAACAAATAATGGTCTCTCGCTCTGTGTCTGTGTGCATATGTGTGTGTGTGTGTGCATATCAATATGTGTGCATCAGTCTACCTGAGGAACAGTTTTGTTAACAAATAATGGTCTCTCGCTCTGTGTCTGGTGTGCATATGTGTGTGTGTGTGTGCATATCAATATGTGTGCATCAGTGATCTATGTTCACAAGCCAATAACAGTACTTACCACATCAACTAGTTGAGAAATATTGTCTTGTGACAGAGGAAATAATTCGTGGAAGGCACTGGCTGAATCTAAGCTTAGAATAATCTCTAAAAAATAAATATACACAAAAACAAAAGACTTTATTTCATGCAGAAGACTTAACATTCCATTAATTTCTATTCACTCTTACACCTCAATGCAAGAACTAGTACAGTGTGATCCAGATAACCTGGATACATTGGTCACAAAACATCTTAGATTAGAGACAATTATGAAATATCCAAACTGATATCAGTCCCTCAGTACAGTTAGATACATGACCTAAATGCCCTTACAGTAAACATTCAGATAAATAAATCATTTTAATCTTTAAATAATAATCAACACATCTGGAGTTGCAAAATAGACTTAAACATTGGACATTTTAATATATTTCCTTGCTTTTGAGGTTGGCAAAGACCGAATTAAGCCACCCAAACCACTTCTTAAAAGAACCACATACTGCTGCCAATGCCCATAATGTCATGCTTTCTGGACGTGCATATACAAACTGTAAGCTTGGAGAGAGCCTACATCATGTCCTGATCACCCACAAGTGCAGTTTGTGAAATAGATTTAATCTTGCATAGTAAAAAAATAAATAAATCATTAACCAGACTGTAATCTTGCTGGTTAGTATAGGTTTTATATATATATATATATATATATATATATATATATATATATTGTAACTATTATATATTCATTATATATTCATTATATGTATGATACATGTGATTTATCAGTTATAGTGAAAAATTATAACAGAATGTGGTACTAAGTACATGGATGTCAGTGTGTTTTAAATTGGAGGTAATATTCTTTTATTGGTCATATTCTTCATAATCATATTCTTGCCATTGTTGGTATTCCATAATTGACAGAAATCAGCTTGAAATATAGCACATGTCATAATCAGGTTTACTGATATCATATCAGTGTAACTGCACAAAAGCATGTGTAAATTTACTGGTAATAATGTTGGATTATGGCATAGAGAAAACTAAAATATCTGGCAAAGAGCCAACAATGTTTTTTTCCATAGAACACATTGATGGCCAATTGACCAATATAAGAGGTAGAGGGAAGTTCCTTTGTTCTGACCATAAATATGATCTGACTGATACTTAAGGTCATAAATCCCAGTGGAATATCAGATGATCTGCTATAAGGAGGTTAACGAATAGTGTTTTACAGCCACTTCTGTGCACCTGGTAGGCTAGATGGGCAGAGCGACCTCTAAAGAAGTCAAAGATGAAACACCCTTCAGATATGCCCATGCTGAGATTCGAACACGGATGGTAGTAATATGTGATCCGACATGCTACTGATAGGCCACGGAGGTGCCCCCACTATAAGGAGGATGCCGTATACGCCGAGACAAAGAAACTTCACTGAACTAGCTTCAACCAACTTTTAATCAACAAACCGTTTAATGCTCTGAGTGCTTCAAATGTTGGCATCAGAAGGTTGTCCTTGTTCCAGTGCGGAAACACAATATAAGGCTCATTCAGGCTGGCACCTTTACCCTGGAAGTGAAAATCTAGGAGGTGGAGTAACCTCATTGCCCCATGATGGCCAAAGACGTAGTCCGGTAGCTGTGTTGTGCGATGGTATTTGTTGACGTTATGTAGTCTCCTCAGTGCTTCATCCATCTAAGATTAAAATAACACAAAAACAAGCATAATCAAATTATGAAATGTAACCTTATATGAGTAAGTAACAAATCTGAACGATCCCTAATTGCCAAATTGAGATGTGGTATACTCCAACTGAATGTAGAACTTGGCTGCTTTAATAAAACCAGATTGGAAGATAGATTGTGTAAAATTTGTGAAGAAGGTTTTGTTGAGGACGAAATTCATTTTGTGTGTGTGTGTATGCTCAAAATATTGAACAGAAAGAGAAAACTTCTACCTGAAATTTTCAAATAAATATCTAAATTTTAAACACATTTGATAGATTTCTGTATATTATGAAGAATGCCAAATCATCATTTTGCCAATTTTGTAAATAGTATATGGAACAAGAGAAGCTCTTTTTTATATAAATGAAATACAGGTAGCACTTGTTCTCAAGCTCAGATATATGTAATTGACCTGTAAGTAATGTTATTAATTATTTTGTTATCATGATGATCTCTGTATGCACTTGTCAGTATAATAAAAGATATCTGACTTGACTTGACAAATCTTAGTTTAAAGCTGTTCAATATTTGACAATCACAACAGTGATTTCGTAAAACTGGAATTTGATATTTAAATGAACTTCATTCATTATTTTTAATATATATTATCTTATTTATATAACAGTAATTTGTTGGCATATACAAGATGATCTAAGTCCTCTGAATCACAACATCTGAGGATAAGAGATCCAATATCTAGCTAATAGACCAGGCAACACTTCCTTAAATACACTATGTGTACTTCCATCAGGTACTCATTTAAACATGTGTGTGTGTGTGTGTGTGTGTGTGTGTGTGTGTGTGTGTGTGTGTGTGTGTGTGTGTGTGTGTGTGTGTGTGTGTGTGTGTGTGTGTATGTGGGGGTGCGTGCACATACTTGCACATCTTCAGAAAGCATATTTATCTTTCATGCTTAATTGCTAGAATTTCCACTCTCTTACCATAAAGCAGCTATTCAAAAGATACCAATCTACTTACAAGATCAATCAAACTGGCGATGATCTCTTGGCTGTTGGCACATGAAGTCAGTAGTAATGACATACACTCCTGTAACACAGACAAGTTCTCCTCCTTGTTGGCCACTATGGGATAAAATACATGGAACATTCTGACATACCAGAAAAAAAAATGTTCATCAATACGATTGTTCTATTTGTGAAATAAATAAAACTGCATAAACACAAGTGAACCATTCAGCTAAATTGCTAACCGTGAAACGTCCATTAAAATGACACCCATAGAGATTGTTAAAATTTTAGTCAGTTAATTAAATGCAATTATTCAATACTCAGAAATGAAATGAGCTAAACCTAGAATCTATTTTATAAACTTATTCCTAAAGACAAAACAAAAACATCTTCCTAAATAACCGAAGATTTTAAAGCACACACGCAGAGAGCTGAAAATATTATATATTTTAGCAGTTCCAGTAATAAAAAGACAAATGACTATAATACATCAGCAATATCATAAAGAAATATTTAGGGAACTAAATCAAGGAATGGCAATGTAATCTAAAAAACGAAAGAATAAGGCGATAATGTGGTGTTTTTTTGGCAATCTACTTTAATGGATAGATCTGGCCGAACTGAAAGACCACAATCAATCTATCCGGAGAAAGTGAACGAGGAAATGATCTGTCTCGTTTTTTTCTCAGTGGTGTTAATAAACAAAAGAAACAGCTCAGAAAAATTATGAAAGAAAAAATCATTTGACATGAAAGATATTATTCAGCAAAATGGCAGAAAACGGAGATCTGCTGCCAGACTTGTAATAGATACTTCAGACTTACATGCAGATTCATCTATGACATCAGGCCTGAGGAATGCTAAATAGCAACAAATACATAAATATCACGGCTAACAAACAACAATTTGGCCTACCATTAGTCGTAGAAGTTAGCCACTAGTCGTCGGTCCCTCTTGTTGGCTCATAAAGAAAAGGTATCGTATAACCAGAAATACATAACCAACTCGATCAATATTATGATTAGGTAAAATGTGCACTAGCATCACAAATACAGTAAAAACCATACACAGGAAGACTATCATATTTGTGGAGCCCATGAACACTGATAGACCATGAAGCAAACACAAACAAGCAAAATCGCCATGAACACAATAAGTCCATTATTTCAGAATTATATGGTTTGATTGGGTATGTCAACCAGTTAACAAAAAGCAAATAAACTAGGAATATAGTTACCAGATGATATATATATATATATATATATATATATATATATTCAATTGTCATTCAAAGCCAATAATATATATAAATTGCACAAGTTGTTATCTAATGTTACAAGAAAAGTCTGCTTTCTAATATTTATTGATCTAACTTTATTATTAGAGAGTTGTGCTCCATATTTAAACATTCACAAGGACTATAGAAATCTTTCATCACTAAACTGGAAATTAAATATTAATCTTCATGTGCAAGGTTTATTATATCACACAAATTGCATTAATGATGTGCCACAAGATTATATACTGACTTCAGAGGAATCTGTAAAACTCCTTCTTAATAATAGTGTTTATCCTATGTTGTTATTTAATTAAAATCTTCAAGTGTATATTGAGATGTTAATACAGAACCTCCCTCCCCCAATGTGAAAGATGATACTGTCATATTTAGATCAAGTGATGTTGCCACTGCATGGACGACTAATACCATCTCTAACATTGTATGATATATCAGAGTATGAATTTATTTTTAATGAAGATAATTTATATAGAAATAATATCAATAACTGTGATTAGTTAAAGTTAGTTAAAACATCCATCAAATGAATCCAAATAATGAGCTTGGTTTTCAGCAGCCACAAGAAATGTTTTTGTCATCTGAGTGTTTGTAAAATCTACATTACTGAAGATCATGCCACACCAGAGCAGTGCTCTACTTAAACCAAATGTGGATGGCAAGATCTTTTTTAAATGGAATGTGAATTTATGTCAACAATGTAATAGTTCTAATACATACCATGTGGCGTCACTGGATCTGGGTTCAGTTTAGCTTTCTCACACTGTTCTCCAACCTCTTCCTCAATTCTGTTCAGCTCTTGGTCCAACATTGCATGGCGCATCTGAACAAGATCGAGGTCAGTGTCCTTTCCAACTAACAGCCATGGCGACCAATAAGCAATACTCCGATATCTGCCAAGATTAAAAATGGTTAAACAGTACCCATCTCCCATATGGCACAGCGATTACTGACAATTTACCTCACAATTATCTCAATACTGCAATGAGTCATCCAGCGTGATGCCATCACGATTACTCATTTATATCAGAAATTATGCCATTATGACATCTTCAAACCTGACCACCGATATCCCTAAAGATGACAAGTAATATGCTAATGATAATAGTGTAGTTATCAGCATTTACTTATGGCAGTATATACTATTTTATTTCACTAACCAATCAGCTAATAAATATTAAAAACATGCTTAATTTCATTGGATGATGATGATTGATGTTTTACGGCCACTTTTGTGCACATGTTAGGCTAAATGGGCCGAGCGACCTCCAAAGGTAATGAAGCGAAGCCAAGGATGTAGCACCATTCAGATATGCCAACTCCAAGATTCAAACTCTAGCTCTGGTCCAATGCGCTACTTAATTTCATTGGAAGAATTCATCTGCTGAATGGAGAGTTGCATGCATCCTGATAGCCTTTAGTTAAAGAAATGTGGCTCATACATGCAGAGCCACCATAAATAACCACGATATGGCAAAAATCACAATATAAACATCATAAATTAAATTAAATGCCGGCAAGGGTATTGAGCAGAAACAGATACCTCTTTCCTATCAATGCTTCAGCCTTCATAATGTCATTCACAAAGATCGCATTCACAATCATATGATTTCCCAGTAGATGATAGATTTTATTTTCTTAAGCATCCCCCAGATGGAGGTAGTTTGTTATCACTGCACTACAGGAGCACTATACGACTGCTGCTACTGAGGAAGGTGGACATAAAGAATTTATTTGGCTGTCCTGGTCCCCAAGTGAGCTCTGGTGGCCTAGCGGTTAAGCACCCGGCACTTGGTGCCAACGGTCAAAGGTTCGAACCCCGTAAGAGGTCGAAACATTTCCAGGGATTAATTTCTCGGCTCACAACATCGTGGGTGGCTGACCACGTTAAATGGCGCTGCCGTCTCCACTGAATTATTTAAAATAAAGGGGGACGTTAAAAACCCCCTGAGGACGTAAAACACCCTGGCAGTGACCACCCTCAGGGTATTTCGTGTCCATCTTTCCATACTGCTCCCCTGTGAGTGGTGGGGGAGGAGGTTTCTCAACCACTCGAACATAGAGGCTGTGCTGATTAAGCAACATCCTGGGGATTCTCCCAGAACAACAAAACATTAAACAACATGTCCTGGTCTTGCTGTAATCATTAATAATTATGACAACAAAGCCCATATACCAGTAATCATTAATGATAAGACAAGCAAAAATAGTTGATTAAATCCAACATGGCTAATCAACTGGCGAAGATTTTGTATCATAAATTGGATAACAAAGTTGGTCAAAATTTTCTATTAATAGCGGCTAGTTGGATAAGTACCAAACTAAGTGATACATTAGCAAAGTTTACACTTAATTTCGCTAATTGTTAACTGGCCAAACATTTCTATTGTTAAATGCTGGATTCTGATACAGCATGAAGTAAGAAAGAAATACTCCGAATGTCTTACATCTGCTGTGAAGAAGTCATAAAATATTGCAACACAGCTATCTATGTGTTTTAAAATTTCCAAATGTAGTTGAACCTACAAGTCGAATATTTTAAGGTTTGTGTTGTAATTTGATAATATAGATGTATATACCATAGCCTACATCAAAGTTTGAAAAAGGTCAGTTCTCAAATGATTTAATGACGAACTGACAGAAATTGATCACTTACTTAAGTCTGTCTCTTTCATACAACAATTCTGATACAGTAGGGTAGTTCTAAACTCTAAACCTACTGGGTTCAGTTAAAGGAGCTGTTCAATCTAATAAAATATGAATGAAATGTTTAATGCTCATAAAAGCAACTGCAATTCCCAGAATGATATTTGCAAACTATACACGACATCACAGATACAATCAAATATTCCAAATTACTGGAACGTAGCCATTATGGCTTTTTCAAATGCCAGATTGCAAGGCAGGAAGAAAAGAAGTCATATGTCCTAACATCAAATTACCCAAGGATCATGTAGCCAACTCGACCCATTAATTACTGCTAACTAACGCAGTCCTCATTTTATTTGCATAAATCTGACAGTTCATCAGATGGTTGTGCTACAAATAGGAATTGCACCAAGTGATTTTCTTTAGCAATTTCAAAAATGTTTGATACTGTTTGGACGAAATATGCTATAATAATCATAAATGTGTTTTGCTTGTCTGACACTTGTTTATACTGTCATAACTGGGTCAAACAAACAAATTGTATACAGTGATGTCACAGTTTATGAACATCAAGCCTACGTCTGGCTTCATACTGGTGGAAGATGAGGTTTGGTCAAGTTGCCAGCACTTTCAACTGCAATACATGGAAGAATACAGTAACAACATTAGCACAATAAAAGATACTAACCTTTCATCCTTCTTTATGGCATTTATAGACTCCTTGACAGCTGCTGCCACCTTGTTTCCAGAGTGTAAACTACCATAAAAATGGTGATAGAAATCAGCCAGCACTGCACTGGGTAGAGCCCACAGCAGAGTTAGTACGCACTGGGCACCTGGTAAAAATATATAGAAATTAACACCTCTCTGAACAGGGCTTTAAAGTCACTGAAATGCTGACTGCTATTAGTTATAAATGTACCTACCAAGACTGTATCACACAAACACACACACACACACACACACATATATATATATATATATATATAGAGAGAGAGAGAGAGAGAGAGAGAGAGAGAGAGAGAGAGAGAAAGGGGTGGTATAACTGTCATCTATGGAAAGAGGACAGTGTATTGAAGGTCTATAGTTTTAATGACTAACAGCATTCAAAGCCATTCCCCGACTTTTTCTAAACATTTTCGAAGGGCATGGAACATCCAAAATGACTCTTCTTTTCTCTTACCTGCAGCAATGAAAGCTGACTCAATTTTATACCCTTTATGGTAACTCGGCTTCCCTGTCACAGACCAGCCACCACTAAGGATGACCAGTTTAGCTGACAGGGACAAATTTTGTATTTCTCTGCTGGTTACAATGTAGGATTTCTCAGCAGGCACATGCTCTCCTTCAGAGCCTTCATCCGGAGCAAATATGAGGTAACCCTCTCTATGGCAGATTCTCGTTGCTGTTTGGAAATAAATAATTAATTTTAATAACAACATAGTGCAAAATAAATTACATTTATGGAGGAGCTGAAATAATGAACAATTATTTAAAAATCAAATGTTTTATTCAAATCAAAACCTTTTATGACTGATCAATTTTTTTTATAAAAAGACAATATAATATAAATCAAATACAAAACAAACTATAAAATGACAACTAGCTGTGCATCACTTTTTTATATGGCATCCAGATTTACAATCAGATTTAGATTGATTAAAATATATACTAACAAAATCATGCTCTCAACTACCGTATGTACTCGTGTATAAGTCAATTATTTTGGGTAGGGAAAAGGGAGTTCCCAGAAGCACATCGACTTATGTGCGCGTCATATTTCCTACCAGCTGAACGAAAGATGTTTAGGGCCATCCTTGACACACAACATTATAGGATTCAGCCCAATAATAGTCAGAATAAAATCGTCACAATGCTGCCTACTAATCCATTATTATTCAATAAATAACAATTAATTTTCAACAAACAGTTATTTGGATCTCACAAAGCATAATAAATGTCAGTTAAATATTCTGTAAATGTAAGCAGTGTCAGCTGAAAATGAATACCCGGTATATTCCCGATTCCCATATATGGCTAGCCATTTAATGTGAGAGTCTATGATGACTAAGATGTGGAAAAGATGTGGAAAAGATGTGAATAAGTGACGGGTGAATAGCTATCACATCGTGTACTAGGTGATAGTCAATAACGAATAAGTGTCAATTTCAAATTGGAAGTTATGGAGGTTTTCGAAAAGTTTAAGAAATCAAGGTGAGCATTTTGGAAATAATTTATGACGTAATTCAGACTAAATTCCCCAATGGATGAACTATTTAAATCATTCAACTCAATAAACCAGCTTCATTTCCATGTTTTAATTTCTTAGCCAACAGATATTGACTAAGATAGATAAGAGGATATTCAGGTGGGAAATGGTTCATTTAGTCAACATGTTAAACAGCTCATTCCATCATCAAATAAACACATAGGTAGCAACACTGAATATCAGGAGCATTGTAGCCAATTAAAAGATTTTAAATATTGACTAAAATAAGCAACTTAATCTGCACTGTAGTGTCGAAGTGGTCAATTATAAATGTCTTCTAAGAGCCATTTGTGAAACTCACTTTTAGACTAATTAAGCAAATCACTTATTGGTAGTTGAATGTTACTGACACCAATTTACATGACTAGAATTAGATTATGGTAGTCTAGCAGTTTAAAACGTTGTACATTGTCAGGGCGCGATGGCTATGTGTTTGAGTAATGCTTTGCGCCTATAATGGCAGCATGTGTTGTATGCTCCCATTGGGAGTTGAGATACATGCTGGGTGGAAACAGGTCGGAGTCAAGGATAATAATATTGTAAATAATATTGTAAAGCGCCTTCGAGCAGCTTCTAGCTGAATAGGGCGCTATATATATATATATATATATATATATATATATCACATATTACTATTCACATATTATTGTGTTAAAGGATGGACTTGCCCTAACCCAGGTTGGATAAATCTAAACGTCAAACCTTTCTCTGTATTAATTTCTCAGCTCACAACATCATGGGCGGTTGACCAAACTATATAATGCTGCTTACAAAATGGAGCAGTTAAAGATCCCCTCGGGAAGTAATGTACTCCGACAGTAACCACCCTTGGGGCATTTCGGCTCCATCTTTCCATACTGCTCACCCGTGATTGGTGAGGGAGAGTTATAAACCACCCTAGAAATACACTTTCGAATGTTATCCCTGTTTCATTCATGATAATAGATTGTGAAACAGAAGCTATCAATAAGCATATATATATATATATATATATATATATATATGCCGACTTAATGGCCGAATATATATTATCGTGTCTGAATGAACAAATAGTGGTACATTAATCGAGTCCATCGCTGACCTCCTAGAATAAGGGCAATATAATTTTACCTCTTGGTTATCCACAAGGATAAATCTAATCAGCGCACCTTGATTTTACTACTGAGATATAGCTTACGTTTTTCTACTTAGGCGTATATAAATTTAGACCAGCAGCCACTCACCAATGTGTATTAATGAGGCAGTCTGGATCTCCTTGAGGAATCTCTCTTTCGTTGCTAGGGGTCCTTCTATGGCAGTGACATCGCACATCTTGGCCACCTCCAGACACTCTGACTCAGCAGCTCTCAAGTCTAACACTTGCTGCCACTCACGACCATGTAGTTGAACCCTGGGGAGCATAGAGTGAGTGAGGAGGAGTGAGTGAGTGAGTGAGTGAGTGAGTGAGTGAGTGAGTGAGTGAGTGAGTGAGTGAGTGAGTGAGTGAGTGAGTGAGTGAGTGAGTGAGTGAGTGAGTGAGTGAGTGAGGCCAGTTTGTTTAGCTTCAGCTAGCACTGGTCACACCTGGATCACATGACCATGAGGGAAATCCCTAAGGAAACATCCCACAAACACAGATTCTCAATCCCAAACATACAATCTGGAGGTGGGTCATCCAATACTCCAATCATTATAATATCAGATTGCCTTTACATCATATAGAACAACTTGTATACAATAATACAGGTGATATCTTAATAGTAATGAGTTTGTGAAATAAGTTTTCTTTTTGTACAAAAAGTATCAAACAGATATCACTAAAAACTACATCAACATCGTCACATTTCACACATCATATCCCATCAATCAGTCCACCATAATGAGGGATGCTTAGCAAATGGTATCAGCTTTGTCATTGGTTTATAAGTCGGTCAGTCAATAGCTTTTATAAACAGGAATTCTGGATGATCCGTGTTCAGAATTGCTACAGTGCACTCTTCTAGCAGAGATCTGGATTTTATCTAGCAATGCTTCAACTGGATAAGAATACTTTTGGTTTCTAATACAAGGATACACCAATGGGAACATTAGATTACGGGGTTATCTTAGAACATCAATGTCAGATATCAGATGAAATTCCTTTCGTTTGGGGGTCATGGGGTCAGAGACAGTTTCATCTGTCATCGGACATCGATATTTTTGCATCGGTCATTCGCACTGCCCAATTAGTTTATGGACAGAGAAAATGATCACATCATGACTTTCCTGTCGATGTGTTTCCCGCCTGGAAAATACCTGTGTTTTACTAGGTCATGTGACATCAGTGAAAAAATGGTGACACCAGTGAATCTTTTTCGCCAACCAACAATCTTTGGATCACCAAAGGTTAAACATATCTTCAAAAATACATCCTCAGACTACATAAGATACACACAAACGTGCTCAAGTAATTTATGGGACACTCAAATCAAAACTGGAGGCTGAACGGACTAGTTTTATTGAGTATCTGCAGTTTTTATTTGAATATATGGTCTTAATTTGAATATCTGCAGTCATAATTTAAATGTGGGTAAATAGACATTTTGTTATATATATATATATATATATATATATATATATATATGTCTGTTTGCATGTGTGTGATGCAACTGTTTTCCTTTTCAGGACTGTAGGCCACGGTTAGGATTCATCATCTTCCGTGTGCAGTTCATGGTTTTGTACACAGAATATGGCATCAATGATTGCATTGCACCAGTATTAATCTCCATGTTCATACGCTTATTGCTCACTACAAGGTCTTCTCACTAATCACTGTCACTTGCATTATCAATGTCATCTTTATTTGTGACAATGTTTATGAGATGAGTATAGTTGTCATTCTGCTCTTCAACTTGTTGGGTGCCACTGGTGTGACACTTAGCCTGAAAATGTCAAATTATCTGAAAAATATGACAATTGGCTTGAGAAGCCGGACATGCTCTATGATTGTCATTATAGCTATATTTAGAACATTTCTGGGGTTCTCTGTGCCTATACTGTACACCTTTACTTGGTCATCTACCCCCTCTACCTATCCAAGGTGAAGGTTCATCATGTCATCCTCTTTCTCTGCCCTGCTGTGTGCCACGCCAACGGGACCTGCCACGTCCTTATCCCCTGGCACTAGTCACAGCATGCACTTTGCGATTCTCATCATTATAACCACAGTCTTTGACTAATAGTCTATGATCACTTACAAAGTTATCGAACTGTTCCCCAGTTTCTTGTTTCCTTTTGTTGAAGGCTACTGTTAAGCATATTTCATTCTTCTTTGGGCCAACATATGTACCATATTTACCATACACACCTTCAAGAGTGTCACTCTCTGTTGGGTTTCCACCCACAGCTGGGTTGAACGTAAATGTGCTGTATATTTCTCTACCTTTATCTCCAATGTACATCATAAGATAGTTCACCTTCTGTTTTTCACTTTTCTGAGCCAGTGGTCTGGCGAATATGAATTGGCAATGCTGTTTAAAACGCTTCCATTCCTTGTTTAAGTTTGGCATACTCCAGTGCATTGATGGCTTGTTGTGTGTATCTGCCATTTTTAAAATATTTTACACCTCCACAACACGAAGATTGATTTTCTAGAGTGTCAGCACGAAGTGTAAACCCACCAGATTCGCTGGTCGCTGTACGCGGTCACGTGACAGCACTGAAGGCGAGAAATCTTCAATTCACTTGTTTACAACAATAATTTCACTGGTTATCGTCAGCTTCAGTGTCAAATGATTCACGGAAATGTTATTTATCACCTGATCAGTAGTTTGTTCGGGCCACTTCTGACACGATGTAACATCAGCCAACAACATGTGGTGATGCAACTGTTCCTTTTCAGGACTGTGGGGGGTTGGTTTATTTCCTGTAATTCAGTGTACAAAGAATATGGCATCAATGATTGCATTGCACCAGTATTAATCTCCATGTTCATATGCTTATTGCTCACTACAAGGTCTTCTCACTAATCACTGTCACTTGCATTATCAATGTCATCTTTATTTGTGACAATGTTTATGAGATGAGTATAGTTGTCATTCTGCTCTTCAACTTGTTGGGTGCCACTGGTGTGACACTTAGCCTGAAAATGTCAAATTATCTGAAAAATATGACAATTGGCTTGAGAAGCCGGACATGCTCTATGATTGTCATTATAGCTATATTTAGAACATTTCTGGGGTTTTCTGTGTCTATACTGTTCACCTTTACTTGGTCGTCCACCCCCTCTACCTATCCAAGGTGAAGGTTCATCATGTCGTCCTCTTTCTCTGCCCTGCTGTGTGCCACGCCAACGGGACCTGCCACGTCCTTATTCCCTGGCACTAGTCACAGCATGCACTTTGCGATTCTCATCATTATAACCACAGTCTTTGACTAATAGTCTATGATCACTTATGATATGTATTATATGAAGAATTCCTTTTGACATAATGCTGTTAATTAATATTTTGATATTAATGGGCAGAGAGGAAATGAGCAAGTTTTAGTTTGCAGCTAATAAGCAAGTTCGAGTGCTGGCTTATATCTGAGTGAAATCAATATTTAGACACACATGCAAGTAGTTTCTGTGTAATTGACTCGCATGTGGTTATGTACGTTATGGATTTTACCAACAAGTACATATGACATAATGTACTCGAGTGAACTTTTGGTTCAGGCCACGTTTTTCTTGGTGTCTCGCCAACACACCAAACACGGGATATGAACGCGGACTTAGAAGCTTGTAGAGTAGTACGCACCTCTATCTACTCTGCCATCAAAACACCATAGTTTTATTCATAAGAACATCGATGATTACTTACTTTTCGGGAAGAGTTGGGTTTCCTATCACGACAGACCTATCTCTATCAGATACCTGCCTGAACTCGGTCACCTGACAGGCTGAAGTGACTATGTCCGTGTTTGTTGAGGTTACTTTTGTTAATGTACTCAGACAGTGAAGGCTCAGCATCTGTTCCAAGCTGGTAGGAGCCGAAGCTGGAGCGGGACGGCGACACGTCTGAGGAACCGCGGGAATGGCATTCTGCTTACGGGAGTCTCGTCGACTGGAAAGCATCAGACTGGTGGAATTCTTAGACCGTGCCGTAGTGAACACCGACTCGCGATTGGTGGATGGCTCTGCAATTTCCCGCGAGCTGAAAGCTCCGCTCGCGATCAGCCTAGGGTTTGATGTGCGCTTCAGGTTGATGTCCTCGCTGTCAATAGAGGAAAGAGTGTCAATGTTGTTCGACTGACACTGCTTGCCACAGTGTATGTCGCCGTCTGACCTACTTGGCAATGTCACCATGTTACGCAACACTCCTCCAAGCCGAGACTGGCTCCGCTCAAATTCCTGTTCGTCGACTATCTTCAGCCAGTTGAGTTCATTCTGTGTTGCTTGATCAAGGAGGTAGAGATTGGAGACATTACTGATATTGAAACGATCACCCAAATATTTGCCGCTCCAATCTTTCAATGCCGTAAATGGACATTCATACATACAGCCATCAGGGATCACAATTAAGGTGCTGTCCTGTTCAAGATCAGCCAACAAGTCGTATACAGGTGCCACGAGTATTTTAAACAAGGTCTTTTCTGCTGATGCTCCAGAACAAATTCGCTTGTCAGCCTCTACGTGGTCTTCTCCCTTTGTACTGTGGCTCTCACTGTCCGTCTTCAATTTCTCATATTTCTTTCTCAAAGCAATAAGATCTTCATCCTTGTATGGAATGGATCTATTCTCATACTTCAGCTCATTGCCCTGTACCTTTCTGTCTTTTTGTTTAATGCTGTCCACTAACTGCTCGATAATCTGAGACAGACTACTAGACTTGTCTTGATTCTTGCCCTGGTAGAACCTTACCACCCCCTTTCCTGGCTGTAGTACCCAAACCATATAAGAGTTTTGGAAGAGGGTGTAAAAAAGAATCATTGCATTCTGTTGATTGACAACCCGTCTCACCCGATCCATGTCCCAGAGACTAAATCCTGGGACTGCCGTACTGCCGAACCCTGGATTCATATCCTCACTCATGTACTTCCATTTTGATGCCTCCGCATAAAGAAGTGCCAAGTTGTTCTCGCCAAGTTTACATAAAACCATCTGCATGGCACAGTAGCATTCATGCAGTTCCTGGATTAGGTCATCTGAACAGAATGTATCCTCTTCCATGTGCTGCTTGACCTTAACCTCCAGCAGTGGCACCAGCTTCTCTAGAAAGCCTCGGGCCTGATTCAGTTCCTTCATCTGCGTTGAATGTTGCAGGATACACGCCAGGTTGTATTCACAGATCATGTTTACAGAGTCCAGGCCAAAATCCTGTGCAATGACATTAGCCTGTTCGAAGTAGTATATACTGTGCTGATAGTGATTCTGGGTCCTGTACGCCTTGCCAAGCTTACAGAGGGCTCGGGTTTGGCTTTGCGGATCAGTCCGAGAGGTGGATCGAAACATGTGAAGGTACTGTTCAACAGCCCCATCGAGGTCACTCAGATACATACAGGTGTCTCCAAACTGCTCGTGAGACAGCGCGACCAATTTGGCGTCATTGAGAATTTTGGCCGTGTTCAGTGACTGCTCGTGGTAAGTCTGAGCCAGTGATACATTGCCGAGTTTTGCGTAGATATTACCCAGACTACCATAGGCCTGAGCCACACCCTTTTTGTCACCCTTCTGCCTGCTGAGCTTGTGAAACTTCTCGAAATGTTTCAATGCCTCATCGTACTTGCCAAGGACATCCAGTAGGACGCCGAGGTTCTGCTGGGACAGGGCCTCGGCATTTTCCCGTAGTAGATCCTTGCCCTCGATCAGCTTCATGTAGACGACGGCGTGTTTCTGGGCCTTTTTCAGGTCTCCTATGCTCTTATAGGCAATGCTCATGTTCAGATGCAATGCACACTGGAGATCTTTGCTCCAGTAATCTGGCAGTGGGCCGTGTAGTTGCTCGCCTTGCAGTTCTCTCTGAAGGTCGAGAAGCTTTTCATAATACATGACTGCCTGGTGCGTCTCTCCGAGCTCAAGGAACAGGCTGGCTATACTGACCAGTGACTTCGTCTGATAGGGAATGTCATGGGATGACTGCGCAGCCGATAAGCAATCCTGAAATACATACCAAAAAAATGGATTGTGACAACATGAGAGCAGAAAGAAAGTGATCACCTCTACAGGCTCTAATACCAGACATCATGACTGAATTGTGAAACCGACATGGCAATCAGCAAGAGAAATTTGAGCTAATTAATTAGTATCAAAATAAGGACTCAGCAACACTATACCTGATATAGAGATATAGCCAGCTCATTATGTTTCAGAGATGAATGAGCATTGGCCAGAGTCAGTAATACTTTCATGGTGATGCCTTTCTGGTTAGTTTCCAGCTTCTGAGCAGCATTTAGGACACGGATACTGAGGTCATACTGACGAGCCTGGTATAAACACGCTCCAACTTCACACAGCTTCTTGTATGACTCCATTGCTATATTAGCCGAAAGTATATATATATATATATATATATATATATATATATAGAGAGAGAGAGAGAGAGAGAGAGAGAGAGAGAGATACACCACACCTGGATAATCAACAATATTGATCATGTGAGAGCTATTCATATCACAAAGAACTTCATTTTATCAAACCTGTCTGCTCTTGGTTGTCCTGATAACATCATATAAAGAAATATATAGGTTTGGTACATCATTAAAATGCTTACTTTGTAGTGAGGATATGATCAATTCAACCACTTAATTAAGCAGATGAATGTAAATATCATCATGCTGTTGATATATTGGGTGCAGAGTGTCAATATACGAGATTAATATAGCATTACCATTTACAACATTGATATAATGCAATTTTCCTAAAGATTATCAGCCCAAAGACTCTGTTGCTATGAACTTCACCAAAACTGTTCTAAGCACACCACTATGGTCTGTATGAGACAACTACAGCTAATGTACTTGGCTACCGGTATGTCTTTCAAACTCTCACAGCCAAATGTATGGCAAGTACACTCCAATATTACTAAATTAATAAAGATCTCTTAACCGATCTTATATTTCAATTCAAGACAAACCTGGCAGTTTCTGAATCAGTCTTTCCGGCATAGAACAATACTCAGCAGCCATGTTGGCCACGTGACTAGCAAGTTGAGACGATTTCTCATCGGAATCACTCTCAAGATCCAGAGCCTTCAAAAACACCACTAACGCCTCCCTGTGATAACCTAAGTTACCCAAGGCCTGACCCTGTAGTATCAAAGCCTGAAATGTAATAAAATATATTTCTTACAGGACCTAACTCGGCACAGACTTAAATTCATAATCATTTCACAGTAAGAGGCAATGAATTAGAATTATTTTATGACTGATATAAAAACTTCTGTGAAAGCTATGCTTTCTAATTCATAAACTAATAACAAACTTATTTCACACCTGGGTCAGATAATCATTTATATCTAAAACAATATATATAGTTCTTACTTTATTTACTCTCTATATATCTATCCACAGTCAAATAATTAATTCCATGATTGGTCCAAATCTTAAGAGTAAAAAACTAATTCCAAATAATGATGTGATCTGTTTTTTCCATTAACATCCTTCTCGTGCTTTTAGGCGGGAAAAGTAGACAGTTTTGTGGTAATAGATGCAAAACAATCATGATGTATTGAGAATAAATGCTTCAACAAAACATCAAAGTGCTATATGTGTGTTTAGGGGGGGGGGAAGAGTTTAATATGTTGTGTGGGCATATAGGTCTACTAATCAACTATAATTTATTATGCCACTGTGTATCTATGCAATCAATTTATGGTCAGTTGTTTACTTTCTATCAAGCATGTGATCAGCTCAAACTACAGTTTATATGTAAATTATTGTTTCATCTTAAATGGCCGCAACTATGATATAAATTATTATACAAACTGGCCATTACTTGACTGGCCAGCCATCACATTTCAAATTTCAACTAACTCATCCCAGTTAGATGGCTCATTAAAAACTGACCAACATACAACCAGTCAGACAAAGGACATAGTAAGGTGAAAACACTAACTGATGGTTGTGGGCTAGTATAAGAATCCGTACAATACAAATTAGATCAATTATCACATTTGGTCTTTTTACTAAATGGATAAAGATATGACAGAAATACAGAATGAACATAGTATATTTCATGGTTTTAGAAATGTAAAATATTATTCACATTGCAATATGGAAGCTAATTTGCTTATGGATGGAGAAGCATATGTTTAACTGTGTGAGGGGGAAAAACCCAGTTTACTTAAGATAAACTTGGATAAAACACTAAAAATGAGTGTTTATTTAGAATAAGACACAGAAATGTGTCTGACATATCATAAATGTATTTCTTGTCATTTACTTTAAACAACCATCAATGTTTAAAAAAAGGGTGTTTTGTAGTTGTCACTAAACAGATATACAGTCTGGCACTGCTATAACATGATGACCGGGCTCCATGGGTCAAGGTTATTAGTGGAACAGTTGCCTTAATGTAATCAACCGATGGAGTGTGAGTTAACATGATATGATTTTTGCCAGGCTATCTATCTCCTCACATAATTTCCCAATCTGAGATTATGACCATCTAGCTTACACCAATTACTCAATAAGCTTGATATTTAGTAACCATTTGTTAGGTTTTGGGTTTCTGACAAATACAAAATTTTAAATTTTTGGTTCGCATTTTCATGACTGGTGAAGGGCCTACAATAGGCATAGATTTTCAATGGTGGAAAAACCACCAAAAATACTACAGAGACAGATTGCGATAACGCGACTCAACCAAAGAGCTCAATCTTAAACTCATCTTGTCCGTCATTCACTGACTCACCTCTGAATGACGAGGAATGATTGCCAGAACATGTTCAGCATCTACCTGCGCCAATGTATACCTGCCGAGGTAGAGATAAACCTCGGCACGGCCACACAGACAATCGATATTGTTCTCATCAATCTCCAGAGCATCACCGTAACACTGAAGTGCCTCCTCAAAATTCTCTGTCTCTAAAGCTTTATTACCAATAGACTGTAGGTTGTGTACCTGGAAGAAATGTTAAAAATTATCTCATATTTACTATTCTTTTCTTTATCAATATTTGTGTGAAAATAACATTGTTTCTTTGATATCATGTCATTCTTGATCTATTAAATCAAACCAACCAAGTATTTTAATCAACTTAATCAAAATATTATTGTATAATTTAGCATATACATATGTACCTTCATCAATTACGTTAACCATGAATATAGGAATAAGACCTAACCTATTTAGTGTTATTGATATACTTTGAATTAGAAATTAATAATCAATGTCAGCAATTGAAGTGTTTTTTAAATATGAGTAATATCTGACATTCATAACCAATGTGTACATTTCAAACAAAATAATAGTAAAATCCACTGAATCTAACCATTATTACCATTATAAATATTTGTAATTAACTTCAACTATTAAAATTGTATAAAAAACGGAAGTTCGGAGGCCCTTCTTCAGTAACAGTTGTGTTGAACCTGATGTCACTCAAGATATAAAAAAGCAAACAGAACATTACCATAATAATATTATGTCTCAAAACAACCAATCAGAATCCAAAATGAAATAATCATCCAGTAACTCTTACCATACTGGATCCATCCCAGAGAATATGATAGAAACACGTTGTAACAAGAATGATGGTTTTATAAGGTGGATCTTCTTCAAGATGAAGAATGCAACTCACCATACTGATGTAACATGTTAATATTGATACCTTTTTTTAAATAACCTTGATTTGTTACTGATCAATTAGGAATAATTAAAAATTAATTAAAATGTGAAGCTCATGTTTTCAGGGATATAATGTTAGATGAGGAACTAAAATTGGAAATATTTATTTCATCGATCATCATTCAAGTTTAGACGATTTTGAGATTCATCATCTGGATCCAGTGATATATACATCCATGTGATTTTGGCATACAAATGATATTTAATGTCATATTGCTGTGTAATAATATCAAGACGTTGTGTGCACATTGTGAAAATGAAAAGGTCAAAGGGTGAACACTGACTTATGTTAGATAGCAAACAAAGGACATGTGGCATACAGAACCACGAGCGGAAAATATATATATGGGCATTACTCATTCTGATCAGGATTGAAACTACTCAAGCATTTTCAACGGACCAACCAAACCAACAGACAGCTACTGGAAGACTTTGCTGAAAAATCTTTGAAGTTATGCATAATTATGTCATAATGGATCTTCTCAACAACAATTCCAGAACATTTGGTCAAAGGTTACCTCTAGCAATCTTGCCTTCACACAATCCTTAAGCTTTCTACCAAACAAACTCCAGCCCATTAACCATTAATTCACTGACCTAGTAAGGTCATATTTATTTTAGGTAATATTTATAACACATATACTGTATATAATTACTATAGTTAAGCTATGGATCAGAAAGTGTAAACTTGTTTAATGCTATAAGGAAACATGCAAAGGGTCTTCATAGTGTAAATTGCATGGGTTATTTACACTGATACTTATAAAGGGTCTTCACACTGTAAATTACACAGGTTATTCACATTGATACTTATAAAGGGTCTTCACACTGTAAATTACACAGGTTATTCACATTGATACTTATAAAGGGTCTTCACACTGTAAATTACACAGGTTATTCACATTGATACTTATAAAGGGTCTTCACACTGTAAATTACACAGGTTATTCACATTGATACTTATAAAGGGTCTTCACACTGTAAACTTACACTGGTTATTCACATTGATACTTATAAAGGGTCTTCACACTGTAAATTACACAGGTTATTCACATGATACTTATAAAGGGTCTTCACACTGTAAATTACACAGGTTATTCACATTGATACTTATAAAGGGTCTTCACACTGTAAATTACACAGGTTATTCACATTGATACTTATAAAGGGTCTTCACACTGTAAATCACAGGTTATTCACATTGATACTTTAAAGGGTCTTCACATGTAAATTACATGGTTATTCACATTGATACTTATAAAGGGTCTTCACATTGTAAATTACACAGGTTATTCACATTGATACTTATAAAGGGTCTTCACACTGTAAATTACACAGGTTATTCACATTGATACTTATAAAGGGTCTTCACATGAATACATCAGTTATTCACTTGATACTTGATAAAGGGTCTTCACCTGTACTATGAATACATCCATTCTTCATATCTACTATGAATACATCCATTCTTCATGTCACTACTATGAATACATCCATTCTTCAATTGTACTATGAATACATCCATTCTTCATGCATGTACTATGAATACATCCATTCTTCATGTCATACTATGAACACATCCATTCTTCATCTTACTATGAATACATCCATTCTTCATGCCGTACTATGAATACATCCATTCTTCATGCCATTACTATGAATACATCCATTCTTCATGCTGTACTATGAATACATCCATTCTTCATGCCATTACTATGAATACATCCATTCTTCATGCCTTACTATGAATACACTCCATTCTTCATGCTTACTATGAATACACCATTCTTCATGCTGTACTATGAATACATCCATTCTTCATGCTTACTATGAATACATCCATTCTTCATCCTACTATGAATACATCCATTCTTCATGTTACTATGAATACATCCATTCTTCATGCTTACTATGAATACATCCATTCTTCATGCTACTATGAATACATCCATTCTTCATGCCATTACTATGAATACACCATTCTTCATGCGTACTATGAATACATCCATTCTTCATGCGTACTATGAATACATCCATTCTTCATGCCTTACTATGAATACATCCATTCTTCATGCTTACTATGAATACACCATTCTTCATGCGTACTATGAATACATCCATTCTTCATGCCTACTATGAATACATCCATTCTTCATGTCCTACTATGAATACATCCATTCTTCATGCCTACTATGAATACATCCATTCTTCATGCCATACTATGAATACATCCATTCTTCATGCCTTACTATGAATACATCCATTCTTCATGCTGTACTATGAATACATCCATTCTTCATGCTTACTATGAATACATCCATTCTTCATGCCTTACTATGAATACATCCATTCTTCATGCTACTATGAATACATCCATTCTTCATGCTTACTATGAATACACCATTCTTCATGCTGTACTATGAATACACCCATTCTTCATGCTGTACTATGAATACACCCATTCTTCATGCCGTACTATGAATACATCCATTCTTCATGCCGTACTATGAATACATCCATTCTTCATGCCATTACTATGAATACACCCATTCTTCATGCCGTACTATGAATACATCCATTCTTCATGCTGTACTATGAATACATCCATTCTTCATGCCGTACTATGAATACATCCATTCTTCATGCCGTACTATGAATACATCCATTCTTCATGCCGTACTATGAATACATCCATTCTTCATGCCGTACTATGAATACACCCATTCTTAACTGCCGTACTATGAATACACCCATTCTTCATGCCGTACTATGAATACACCCATTCTTCATACTCTACTGACTGTATCAACAGATAATCATTACATCTAACATAATCAAAATCACTCACCGACTCATAACATGAAGTTTATTTGAGGAAAAAGAGACATTATGCATAACTAGCCGCATCAAGGGCGAAATGAATCACGTCATTGTGGTCAGTTGAAATAGCAGTAAAATAGTGTACATCTAGCTATTAACCTATTACTATCATATATTACCTCTTGTATCTCTTCAACCTCACTGATCACCTCGGAGCCCTCAGCTAGACTGTGTATACTGAAGCTTGTGTTCAGTGCTATTCTGTCTAACCTCTCCATGATAACAGATCTACTAGTCTATTAGATGAATCTCAATTATAAACTGAGCTGAGCATCTGTAGGGAGTAAAATATTATTATTAGAAATGGGTATTCAGACCTAGGCTTTTATATTGCATAAATGAATAATATTGGCATAATATATTTCTATCAAACCTGGTCACATCCACATTAGTCTACATGAAAGGATATCTGGAAGATCTATTAACCTCTCTCTCCCTTTCTCTCTCTCTCGTTCTGTGTGTGTGTGTGTGTGTGTGTGTGTGTGCGTGTGCGTGTGTGTGTGCGTGTGCGCGTGTGTGTTTGTGTCTTTAGCCGTGAGTAATGAGGCAATGAGATTGAGAATCTCGAAGAGTGAATTCAAACTCTGGACGATTCTTCAGAAGTTAAATGCAGAGTAACGCCTTTTCGAGCAGATACATATTTATTGTCTTACAGGTCCCTAACTCGGCAGGCAACAACAAGCGATTCCCCTACAGTCATGATATCTGGGAGTAAACCTCCTAAGTCAGGTCACGACAGTTATGAGCACCGTCAACTGTATAGTTAATTCCAAACTTTAACCATTATTGTGCAGTTCTTGGAGTTTAAAGCTAATAAGTTATATCTACATATTTATCACCAAAAAAAGTATCTGGTATTTATTTCTAAAATAATTCAGCTAACAGAAGGCGTTTTTATGCCTACAAAATTCGAGCCATTAAGAAAATAGACAAATCTCTCAAGTTAGAAAATCCATGTGATGATTGATGATGATGAGTGATGTTTTACAGCCACTTTTGTGCAAATGGTAGGCTAACTGGACTAAGTGACCTCTAAAGGTAATGAAGCGAAGTCAAACATGAAACAACCTTCAGATATGCCCATGCCAGGATTCGAACATGGGTGGTAGCGATCTGTGGTCCAACACGCTATCACTAGAGCACGGAGGTGCCACAGAAAATTCACATGAGCTACTTATGTAAAACAAATTCTAATACAAAGTGCATTTTAAATAAATAATAAAATAATTGAAGAAAAACAGAATATATTAAATATTTTTTATATTATCTAAGTTTATTCAACAGCCTAGTTACATCATTTAATAAACTGAATCTTTTAATATATACAGAAATATACTACTTCATGCAGACCATGTAAAGAGCACTATTTATTAGCTATTATATATTAACACTAACTATTCATTTTATAAGAATTAAGTGCATTCTCACTCTCTCTCTCTCTCTCTCTATATATATATATATATATATATATATATATATATATATATATATATATATATACAGTATATATATATACAGGTATATATATATATATATATATATATATATGCTTATGATATGTCACTTTGCAAATGTACTTTGTTACTTTCTAAATGCAGGATCCATTAAATATAGTGAAGATAATTTGTCTTAAATTAAACTAGTTTTAAGTTCATGTATATTACTTAGCTTCAAGATAAACATATATTTGATATTGGGAATGATACATCATTGGTAACAGACCACTTTTAAACATAAGGTGTGTCTATAACAGGTTGAATGGCACTAGTAAACTGAAACAACATTAATTATCTGTTTCATTTAATTATAAATTAAAATATTTAGCATGTATTTATGAATACATTTCGATCAATCTAGCTGAATTGTTTTTTTAATTTGAAAAGAACATATATGATCCTGGTATGGTACAAATTAACTTGTGTACAAAACAAACTGATACCTGATATATACCACACAAAGCCCAAATACATTTTGTAAGCTGAGTTGTGTTCAAATCTGAATGAGTATTGGAACAACATCAAAGTAATTAACTAGTTTCTTTGGCATAAAAAAACATGTAAATTCAAGTTTATCTTTTTGTGTCAAAAATGTTGGGTGTTTGGACTATTCACCACTTGGACAATTTACCAGTCAAAATGTTTCGGATGATTTACCATTTGCTTTTCCAAATTGGAGTTATATTAATGGATACTAGACATCTTGCCTCCATTATAACTTTCTCCTCACAGACTATTTGCCCCAAAGAACACTTCAGTCTTGTAAAAATCAATGATTCATCCTTGAATTCAAATTAATTGTTTAAATGTGTAATGCTAAATATTATCAGCCTGGGAGTTAAGTGCATCATATAGAGAATAAGAATCTTCACCAATTAACGTATATTCCATTTCTAACTACTTGTAGGTAATAACAGAATGTCATTATTACAGTAGTACTCCTATTAACCAGTGCCAGATCTAACCCTTAATGGGCTACTCCGGGACTTAATTGGTAGGTAATTTGATTCAATGCAAGAAATTTACTTCAGAATATATCATTCCATATGTGTATGATACAGTGAAGAAAATATATACATAAAACTATTAAATATAGAGTATTTTCAAACACCTAACACATGAGCTAAAAAGATAATAAAAAATACACCATACTGGTGAATGATATTAGGAACATCTAAATACATTTTAAAACAACAAACAAATTGTGTCCCAGGACCCCAAATGAGTCAATTTTATAATTGATATAAATAGCAGACATATACTTTCCTGCCATTGATTAACAAATAAATATTTGTAAATATTATTAAAGGCCACTACAACATGTTGTTATGAACGCTGCCATACCTGGACCAAACATGAAAGCCATAGCTAGATATTACAAAGGAATAACCTAAATAGTTTTAGATTAACATACCAGTATTTTGAAATGACTGATAAGCACATTTACTCTAGAGTAACATTATTTGACATGTCTCCTATTATAATTGTCATCCTCATTTTGTCATGTATAAATACAACTAAATATTTGTTACTAGATACAAAAGTCAGAGGTTCATTATTAAGACAGAGAATAGGTACAAATAGACTTTTCAGTGAATCTGGTTTGAAACATATGACCTAAATTTGTCTTGTTCTTATTAACAGCAGCAAAATCAATGCAGATAGACATGATGGACAATTATTAATGTGATCAAAAGATTTTGAAACATCAACTAAGACAAAATATATATATATATTGAAATTGATAGATGGGTGGATGATAGATGCTGTTTAAAGACATACCAGTACAATTTATGTCACATTTAAGGAGAATATATTAGATGAAGTGTCGATTAAACTATTCCATTATGTGATTGAGATTGAGTTTACAGACAGTTATACCACTATACCAGTATTATGTTTCTTTTTTTAAACCAAACTGATTAGAAGTTTCAAGCTGAAACTGTAGTACGTTCAACAATAAAAGTTTCCAAATCTTTGGAACAACACCTGTAATTGTCGTTACTTGTAATAATATTTGTTTGTTTGTTCTTGATAACGGAAACAATAGTGGACTCGATAAACAGTTGTATATAAATATGGCATTAAGCATTATCGATAACAAATCCGTAAGCTTAGAGTGGGCATGTTTAAAGTATTCACTCAGCACAGCCACAGAGTTATACCTGAAAGTTTACACGTTCCACATCCAATGCCAAAAATAATAAAAGAATCATGATTGTGAATTGACAATATCATTCATAATTGATTTAACATAAGTCTGCTTAGAAATATCTCTATTATATAATTATACTACAGAGTATAGACTATAGTTCAATATTTGTTTATATAATTGTCATACCACTATTAAGTACCAAATACCATTATAATTAATTCAACTAATTGTTTATATAATTTGTATGATCTTATCATGAAAATGACAATCATTAATAATTTAATTATCATTATTCAATAATTATTGAATGATTTAAGAATTTAAGTTTATAATCACCTTCACCTTGATATTTACACAGAACTACTTCCATTCGGTAACGATGTGGTTCGGAGACATTTTATCAATATGTTGCTTTAATCAGCAGATATGATTTTACACTTAAAGGTCATATAATTGTGTATATCATAAACATTATGCACTTTCGCCAAGACTGTCTGACTGACAGACGAACTTCGTGCCAAGTTTGTTTGGGTTTGTCAAGGACTAAACGGAGTTAGCAGTCACGGTTGTTTTCGAATAAGCAGATTTGGCTCCTTCATTCTAAACCTGCTAAACATATAACTTATTTTAAAAATATATACATATCATAGTTATATTATTAATAGTCGATTTAGATATAGATCTTGAACTAACTTATATCAGTTGTTATTCGTATCAAAGGTGGTAGAAGGCTGATGGATGTCATAATGTACAAGACGCAATGCCATGAGAGCCAAACCTCTATATCATAATGGACTCCTATTAGTCGGAGAATGACACATTGGTAGCACGCCATCTTATCCTAAAATAAATACGGTAGACCGGATCACAATGAAGCAATGAGCTCCGGTGGCCTTGCGGTAAAGCACCCGGCACTTGGTGCCAACGGTCACAGGTTCGAACCCCGTAAGAAGAGATCGAAACTTTTCCAGGGATTAATTTCTCGGCTCACAACATCGTGGATGCTGACCACTTTAAATGACGCTGTCGTCTCCACTGAATTATTTAAAATAAAGGGGGGGGGGCGTTAAAGACTCCCTGTGAACGTAAAACACTCTGGCAGTGACCACCCTCATGGTATTTCGGCTCCATATTTCCGTACTGCTCCCCTGTGAGTGGTGGGGGAGGAGTTTTCTCAACCACTCGAACATAGAAGCTGTGCTGATTAAGCGACTTCCTGGGGATTCTCCCCGAACAACAAAACAAACAACAAACAATGCAATGTCAGTGAGTAAATGTTAATGTTGTTATCCATATTTGTGTGCGTCTGCTCAGCCCAAACTTTTAACTTTTTATTGTTTGGCTGACTCTGTGATCAGTGGATCAATTGTGATCTTGTGTGTACGATTTAAAAGCCTTCATATTATAGCCGGGCCAATTTACACACGATACATTAGAGAGTTTAACAGCAACAAGGGCTATTGCTGCGCTCTCTTGTAAGAAATGATTAGAGGTTAACGTTAGTATGGAATTTGAAGCTTTCAACCTGTGTTGAGGTTGAGATGTTGACTATCGATGTAGGGACCAGTCTGAAAATCTTTTGAAAAACCCTTTTTGTTGTTGTTTAGATAAGATTTAAAAATTGAAATCAGTTTTTTTATTTAAATTTATTTTTGTATTTAATTTTTATTCTGGCGACAGGTCCCTGTATATCTTTGCCACATTACTTGCACATTGTCCCTTTATGGCCTAGTGGGCAAGAGCGTGGGACTTTTTTACTCGTGGTAATGCTGTGCGGGAGGTCGCGGGTTAGAATCCTGGCCTTGGCACTATATAGTTGTTGTTCATCCGACCAGGTAACTGGCAAGGTTTTCTTCACAGAATGTGTCATATATTGTAAATTCTAAATTTATTTAAACTTGGTCTCCATGGTGAAGCAGTAAATAACAGACCAATTGCGTCTCCCTCACTTGAGGTAGCTAAGCCACGTAAAATGACTGCCATTTGGGCCATTATTATTATTGATCGACTATGGATCGATGCTGAGATATTCGTCAGTGAGATGTCGCTAAGACTTGTATGAATGTAGTATGAATACCGCAAGAATCCGTGTATATTAGTTATTAATATATATGAGCTTTGTTTAATTTCCCGATGTGTACACCTTGGTTTACTATATGTGTATATGTGCAAGTCAGAATGCTAGATTTTTTGTTATCGGTTCTCACAAATTAAAATAACAGTTTTTCTTGCACCAACTGCCTGACAGCAGCACCATAGCCACCCGTGTTGTCATAATGCACTGTAATTTATCAGAATATATCACACTTTGGTGATATTAATTTGCTTGCAGTATGTCATTGGACTTATCATAATTAATTAATTTCTTATATGTTATATACATACATTTCTTATAAAACATTATTATAGTTTGTCTGTATGTTTGTCTGCATGTAATACTATTCCAATAAGACATTCGCATTCTCGTATTACCTACTATACGTCACAGATATATATTGAGTAGATACAGAACAAGACTTCTACGTTAGAATGAGGTAAATACAAGAATGACAACTCTGAGGGTACATTATCTACACTTTTCCATATCATTCAATGATTCAAATATACAAATTCTGGCATTTAATATCTATTTGTTCACTTTAGTCTCAGCATTATATATATATATATATATATATATATATGTGTGTGTGTGTGTGTGTGTGTGTTTTGTGTATCAAATGTTACCGTCTGAAATAAATCAATAAATAAAGCTCTAAATGTCATGATCTGGTGGCGTCTTTGAAAGTCGAAGATCGACAAAAGAAATATAACTGAAGAAGTGTTTATAACGATAATTTGTTTAAACTTCTCTCATACTGGACGTTGATCAATCAACTTCAGTAATCATAAAATTATTAAGTATTCTACAGACAATAAATATAATATGTGGCACAGATAACCCTCAACAGTTGGCGAGGTAGGAATTATGACGTCACAATGTTAAATGTTTAGAGTAAGTGCTTGGACGTTTAAATATTTGTTCACACCTTGGATATATCGCAGGAAAGTGATTCCCTTTGGGAAATGTCCACACCCACGCATGTCCACACGCAAACACGTACACACACACAAACATATATATATATATATATATATACAGTGAACCCTCGAATAACGAGCTTAATTCGTTCCGATAAATCACTCGTTATTCGTGTGCGTGCATGTGTGCGTGCGTGCGTGCGTGTGTGTGTATGTTTGTGTGTGATACGGTTTGTTGAGATCTTAACAATCGCAGATATTTGGCATTTATCTAGTATTATTACATGATACTAAGATTAGTACAATTTATGTAGAGGTAGATGTTTTATGCATTCCTTTGTTTTGATATATAAATTATGTTCCACATGTTTTTTTGAGGAAAATTCATTTTTATTCCCGTTTTATGATCAATAACCAATAAAAAAGATACAATTAGTATAAACTCTATATTAAATATCAACATTTATTATGCAGTAAATTCCCCCAAAATAATACTAATAATAATATGTTTCAAATGATACAATATTGCTTGCTCTACCGCGCTTTATATAGAAAACTAAATTAAAAAGATGTTCTGGCTCACCTAGCACAAGCACATTTCATATATCAATATACTGGTTAATAGATATTATAAATAGCTAACATATTTCTTTATTTGCTTCAAATTTAATATGATTTGGTAACTTATTCCACAGCCTGGGAGCTGATGCTCGGAAAAATTTATCTCCGTAAATTGCTGTGTGGCTTTTGGGAACCCTAAAAAATTAACAAGAATCGGATCGCAGAAGTCTCATTGGTATATATTATCAGCCTGATCTGGATGCTAGTTTCACTCCAGGTATTGGTCCCGCTACTCCCAACAGGAAACGAGATAGGTCTCCTATATCATCGTCTCGTGTCAAATTTTCAAACAGCTCAAAAACACTGATTGTTTTATTTTATAGAATGATTTATGTTATGATTTAAATCAATGATTTAAAACAATTGATTTAAATCAAACAACTCTGACATACCAGTAATTCTTTGCTCACGAAACAGATTCCTTCGGTACACCGAAATGAAGACGTATATCTAGTTATGTTTTATCTGCGACTAAGGTACACTGAGTTCTGTCGGTGTCGTACGACTTTACCCAAGTTAATGCCTTCTCGTTGATGCCAATGAGTTTAATCCTAAACGCTCCAGTGTTATCGGATGATCGATTACATAAATCCAGCATAATTAATGCAGTCATGGATCCCTCATCGTGAGCCTCAACAATGTCACTGTGCAATTTCAATAATTACCCTGATAACTGTCATGAAGGTTGATGTGTCCTAAGTGTCTTCTATGCGTATTACTTCTACCTTTTCAGTAAATTAGTAGATGACGGGAAGGTTAGATATAGGAAAATAATTCTTCATATCCTCTTTATCCAACCCGATATCTTAAGTAGCGGAGTCATGGTGGTTCGTTTCAAACACAACGACACTGACTCAACCATTAACCTATTTACGGTGACTTTTATCAGTGGAAGAGGTTCATCCACACGTTTCATAAAAAAAAAACCAATTAGGCAGGGGGATCTAAGTCACATTATGTGTCTGGAGATTTGGCAATTATCTCATTGGCCTTAATTGCCGAAGCTGGTCAGACATCTCCAACATTATCCCATTTGGGCATAAAATCCGCATCCATGGAGATATTGGGGAATCAGATGATTGTTGTTTTCTTCCTAAGACATGAAAGATTTGCATTTCAATTACTTCCCAACAATTATCTTGTTAATTTGAACAGTTTCTTTTTATCTTGTCCACATTCCTTTATCTTGGTCGAATAGAAACACCGCTTCTCTTCGAATGTCCGTTCCCTGTATATTTAAAAGTACACCGCTAAGGAAGTTCGGCACCAGGTCTTTTCTATTTTCCTCCTAATTTTCTTGCCATATTTAAACTTATCAGGACTTCGGGTTTCAACACCATTGTTATAGGCTTCTACCAGTTCATCAATCGATCACTCATATTCACTAAGGTGTGGAGAACCACTGTCAATCCTTCCTTAAATTCTGGAATATTTATATTTAAATTACCAGTTATTATAATATCATATGGGATACGAACTATAGGTTATCTAAGTAGACCATTCATTAAAAGCCATTTTGATTAGAACGAGTGGACGATATATAATAGAAAATTTAACTGTAACCTTAATTACTTATGTTTATGGTACAGTCTATGTTTTCAAAATATGTATATGTTAATCTGTATAATCAGGTAATGTGTATATCACCTCAAAATTTTCAGGTAATCTGTATTAAATCTCAGTTAGCAACAGACATAATATCTGAATATTTCAGGTAATATACATATTACCTGATTATACAGATTAAGTGTAACATACATATCTCACTTGTCTCGGGTTTACTCATCATGACAGCCAGTCCACATTTGTACTTTAGGCCAGTACTACCATCGAGTCTCTCTCACTTTTACGATGAATATAATTAAACTCATAACCTTTATCTAAATATTATTGTCGGTAGTGTGTGTATTGACAGGATGATAAATGTTCCTCTTTTTGTTTCTATTTCATACATTCTTCTAAAAAAACAAAAACAATCAACACAAATTAATTATTTGTGTTTTATTTTTGTAGTATTAACATAATATTTGATTACACCGGACACTGTGTGTAATCCATATATAACTTTGTACAGGTATATAATTAAACAAAAGAGATCATATATGTGTCAGCTTTTTCCATATTAGTAGCAAATGTTGGAAGACAGCAATAATGAAGCAAATAACATGACATCAACTTTGATAACATGAAGTGGATTCAACGTTGAAATCGTGGTCGAGATTCAATGTTGAACTTACGACGTGATTTCAGCAACCTTTGGACCAGCTTAAGTGTTCCTTTAAGGAAGGGTCGGTTCTTCCGTTTAATAGATAATGATACTACACAAAAATTAAATAGAACGCAAGATAAATTTACACGTATCTTGCATTTTTATTACGATTAAAACATTTCAACTGTGAATTGTTATCAAATCAAATTCATCCATTGACAATTTATTCTTGTAGGTTTTACATTTAGTGCTTGTTGATTTTAGGAAATTGCCCACTCTAACTATAAGATGATGATGATGGTGATTGGTGTTTGACGGCCACTTTTGTGCATGAAGCGAAGTCAAAGATGAAACACCCTTCACATATACCCACGCCGAGATTCGAATACGGGTGGTAGTGATCTGTGGTCCGACAGGCTGCCGCTAGACCACGGAGGCGCCGTTCACTCCAACTATAAATAGACACTGATATTAGGCCATCAATACATAAGAGATATTCTTATTAGCATATGTGAAAGGTTACATTCTAACCGATATTTTTAATACGGGAAATTAGTAATTTATAAAATTTATTTTAATGATATTAATAAAAGAAAGAGCCATGACTTTGCAAACGCAGCTACCACGAACGTTTGGTTGGGGATAAGATTTGCTGACTTGTGATTGGTCAATGAATGGTAAATTGAAGAACTGAACGGTGCGTAAAATACACGGCCATGCAATACGGATGACTGCTATGTCAATCAGAATAGGTTAGATCGAATTTCGTTTCAGCTATCAATTTATATTTAATGATCTCTCTGTTTTCCGATTATACGTCATCAACAGATATATTAAGTCATGCAACTAAATACAAACACCATGTGATATAGATAGTAATATTGAGAGATTCCATCGAGGTTAATGGGAAAAACACATGAAAATTAGTTCTGCAAAAACAACAAAATGGTTTCTTGGTAAATATGTGTATTTGGGGTATCCCTGATAAATAAATGTAAGGCTCGAAGACCTAATTTCTGAAGATGACGCTCTGGTTTGAAGCATGGCAGCAAGTTAACTAAAGGCTTAATGCTTTCATACGATATTTAATTGGAAACCAGAACACAATCTCTTCGGATATAGTCCCCTCGGACATAATCCCCTCAATACAAAATCCCCTCAAGACATAATACAACATGAAGAATATTACAATTTTAGGATTTTATTTAGCCAAAGGTTGATTTTTTTAAATTTACATTTATTATTTTTTCCTCCCGAAAATAAATTAAGTGTTTTAATTATTAAAATACTTTATTTCCTTTAAATACATTTTCATTTAAATTAAGTTATACATGACGATTTAGTGTAATTGCAATTCACAATCAGAGTCTACTGAGATGAGAGAGATCAATTTCTAAACAAATTAAGCTTGATATTTGTTAATTTACTTTATATCATTGGAAGCCACATACTTGTCACTTTCCATGGGAAGTCACTAGTCCATTTTTTATAAGGAAGCCAAACTTAAAATGTAAATTTCACATGTCCTATATAATGTGCCTTTCATCTGCCGATGTCATTCATGGGAGTGGTTGAGAAACCTCCTTTCCCACGACTCACAGGGGAGCAGTACGGAAAGATGGAGCATAAATACCCTGAGTGTTTTACGTCCTCAGGGGGTCTTTAACGTCCCCCTTTATTTTTAATATTTCAGTGGAGACGGCAACGCCATTTAATGTGGTCACCCACCCACGATGTTGTGAGCCGAGAAATTAATCTCTTGAAAAGTTTCGACCTCTTGCTTGGATCGAACCTGTGACCCTTGGCAACAAGTGGTGGGTGCTTAACCGCTAGGCTAACGGAGCTCACGTGGACTGAAAGAGTCTTACATATGCTGTCGACTCCATTAAGAAGCTGTTGATTGAACAGAAGCCAACACCTGATGGCTTTGCTCAATAGGCAGTCTCTACCCCAAACTTCAACAATAACAATCCTAACGCTCGAGTGTTTCGAACTCATTTCCCGACACAGTTTGCAGTGACAATCATCATTATGTTCCTCTCCACTAGCCAAGCCAGTCATAAACAACAATAAGTCTCCTATAGATGCTACTGAATTTCCTGCACCTGTTAGTGTAATGGTAAAGATTGAGACCGTTAAGTATTCGGCAAGTAATGAAAGTCGTACAGCCACTTTGTGGATACAGGATCTCAATCAGATTATGCTGATGCATGACTTCATACGCGTGATCAAGTCTAAAGACTATTTTGCTTCTTGTCTAGAGTATGAACTAGCTCCTAAATCTTTATCATTGTTTGATTATATATTCTTGAGGAAAACCCATAAATGTGTCATGTATGATGTCATAGAATCAGTAGTAGGTAGTCAACAAATATATCCCGTAGAAAGCACAGTTGTCGTAGCTGGCTGATATTTACCGAGACGAGTGATGTGGCCTCAAGATGTCTGGGTCAGTGACATATACTCAGCATATGTAACTCAAAATGTCCTGATAAAGTGTTTTCCATCGGCTGTATTCAGCAGTGTTTGTCAGAAGCATCTGGCACTTTGCTCCTTATACATGCAATGACTGGTTGAGACACCAAATCTGCCATGTACAGACAGGGTAAGAAGAAACCGGATCTACAGGATCGTGTGGTGAATGTATTAAATGACCCAACCTCTTCACCAGATTCCGTGTCACTCCTAGGTGAACAGTTCCTGCTGGCCTTGTATAGTGCTCCCAAGACAGCAAAATCTCTGAATGTTCACAGACATAGGCGATTGATGAAAGCCAAGCCATAGCTAACTGTCCTGTTCAAAACAAGATACAGTTCGCAGCTCTACCACCGACATCTGCAGCAGCAAAGGCACATTCATTCAGAGTTTATCACCAAGTGCAGCAGTGGTTTTAGGAGTAGAACTGCCACCGACTGAATCGGGTTGGGAATTGACAGATGGATATCTATAACCATTTTGATTTCCTGCCCCCGCAAGAGTGGTTGTGAGAAATCTTGTGGCTGCAAGAAAACAGGTCTGTTCTGCACAGGAAATGGCTGTAGCAATTCAGAAAAAACAGTCGTTTATTAATCAGACACCGATTTTAAAGTGAAAGAGAACGAAGATGACTCGCTGGAACTTGACTACGAAGCATTTGATTTCCAGATGACTGGCAAGGATTATCTGGAGGATTCTCTGGAGGATTATCTGGAGGATACTAATGAATGTGACGTTTTAGTAACAACCGAAAATCCACGAAAAACCAACAATCAAGTCCTAAACTATATGAGCTGTCCGATACTGTTATATGTTCCATACCTAGGATGACGTCATATATGACCTCTCGATCTATTTTCTTGTGTTTAGTTGTATTGTCAACAACTGTTTCAAATCATATTATTGCCATTTAGTAATAGATTTCAATATACTCATGTATCCGAGAATACATATCTAAAAAGGCAATTTCTCGCATAAATATGACGTCATAACAACAGAAGCTCAAGGAGGATATATGGGAACTTTTAAGATGTTATTAATGCTACTAAGAGGAGTGCATAAACGAAGTTTCAGCTTATTCAAGATTTTATTATTAACTTATTAATCTATTAATGGTATGGTATCTGAATATCTGTGTGAATTGGTGTCCATTAGAAAGTCATCTCGAAAACCCAGGTCATCCAGTCATATATTAATGCAGGCGCCTGTGTCTCGGCTCAAGTAATATAGCGATTGTGCCTTTAGTGTTGCAGCCCCCACTTTGTGGAATATAATTACTAGAAATGCCGCGAAAATTTTAAATCCGTCCTAAAAACACACCTGGTCAAGGTTGCTTTCATAGATAAATAACAATTATCTTTTAAATCTGTGATAGGGTTTTTACAGGGCTATTACTTTATTACATATTATTTGTACGGCGCCTATAAATGACTGCCACTAGTAATGGCGCTTTATTAAATATACATTATTATTATTATTATTATTATTTATTATTATTATTATTATTATTATTATTATTATATCAGTCTTACCAAGTATTTTCTTGCAGCAACATTACCAGAAAAACATTAACACAACTACAACTATTACTACTACTATTAGAGTGGTCATTAAGAGTCAGAAGGGTGGAGTCAAGATCATACAGGATGGATATATGTATACCAAGAACTATGCACGGAAGACAGCCCTCAGATGGGAATATTCCAATCGTGTTGCATTCTCTCTGGTTCCTTAATGCGACATTCAACGTTACTCCGTCACTATTCAGCTAACTCTATGTGATTCGTACACCCCTCGGTGGCTAACCGTATCTGATCAACAAGAACCAGTCGACATACGACTTCCTTTCCGCCATACAGGATCGGTGCGACAACCTCGCATTCCAGGCTGACCACACTACTGTCACCATGGACTTTGAGTTAGCTCCAATGAAGACTGTTACATGAATATTCGGTCCCCAGTTCAAGACCAATTGCTGCTTCTACCACCTAGCACAGAGTACATGGAGGAAAGTACATAGTCTGGGCCTCGTCACTCGCTACCGTCAGCAGGAGGGTGTCAGGTACTTGATTGATTGTCTGGCCTTTCTACCACTTGATGATGTCCTAGAAGGCCTCGCCTACCTTCGTGACAACACTCCAGAAGGACTCGAATCACTTATTATTTACTTAGAATTTACATATGTTTCTGTTCGATATCATCACATACAACCATCATCACGATCAAATGGATCTGTTCCATCTATTCCACATATTCGTGTACGCCGGATGCACCCTACCTATGAGCCTTCAATATGAAACGTCCATAATATCACTCTAGCTGGAGGCTCTAGAACCAACAATATATGCGAATGGTGGAACAATACCTTCATGAAACTTGTTGATCATGCCCATCCCACTATATGGAGACCCATTGACAGTCTGCGTAAAGGTCAAGCGCTGGTCGCAACTGCCTTGCTCCGTGATCATCGTAGCAACCCACCAGCCAAGCGCACTGTATTTAATGGAAATAACTTTCGATGTGTCTTATGCATAGAAATGGCAAAATTATTTTGATTTAAATTTAATTATATATATTTGTAAACGGGCATAATCCCCTCGGATGTTTTTCGTTCCAAAAATTTGGTCGGATTATTGCAGCATCTTAATTTGGAAAGTAGCACAAATGCCCACTGGACAAATGCTCACCGGAAAAATCCTCACTAATAAAGTAAATTTGTTTAGATTTCTATTTTAAAATCATGTATGATAGTAATTTTTGGGCTTTAAAATATTAAAGTATATTGTCAACATTATCAAATATCATATTCACAATACTACCACTAATATTTTTGTCAAATCGCTTCTAATTAAAGCAATACATTATCAAATAAAGTTCTTTACTATTGAAATTTAACTGAAGCCTTGGGAAGCCATGTAAATCAAATGCAATGAACTTGTTGAACTAGGAGATTAAAGTTCTTCTATGCTGAAAATTGGTTCCTTCATTGAAGCCATGTAATCTTTAGGTTTCTTTAGGTCATTAATTGGAACGTTTTATATTGTCCTTTATAAAGTGTATCCATGATTCTGGTTCTGGTTGAGTACGGGTTGAAACTCTTCACGAGTATAACTTTTTCCCGGGGATTGCAATCGTATAATATTGAGCACTTCATTCATTGCAATCATGGTCCACTTTCTGTTTTGTTCATACAGTTCATAACATAGTCATCTTGTTATTATGAAACACGTTTTTGTTGTTAAATTTTAATTAACATATTTGGAATAGCTGGAAAAACAAGATGTAGGGTTTAAGATTTAAAATGTGCCCATTTCACGTTGTATCTGAAACACCGCAGATAAATATGAGACTACTGAATCACAGGAAACATACTATTTATAATTAATCTTCTAATATAATCGCTAATTAGATTTGGAGTATTCAACATTATACCTAACCAATCATCTTATCTTTATAATAACGGTGTATAAGTGGGAAAAGGCTGTACTTTGAATAATGATGATGGTTGGTGTTTTACGGCCACTTTTGTGCACACGGTAGGCTAAATGAGCCGAGCAACGTCCAAGGGTAATGAATCGAAGTCAAAGATGAAAAACCCTTCAGCCCATGCCGAGATTCGAACACGGCTGGTAGTGATCTGTGATCCAACACGCTACAGTTAGACCATAGAGAAAAACCACAATTACAGTACTAGAGATGTTCATTGTGTGATGTTGTCAGTTTATTATGGTCTTTCAATCATTTATGTTGTCCGTCACGGTATTGTATGCTGGCAGCTAGTTATCATAATAACAATATCCTGATTAACAACTACACTATCATCAGATTTCCTAAACATAACTCGATTGTATCCAATGTAAACCTTTCATATAGTTCACAAACAGACACACCGATACACATACTTACATATATACATGCATACAAACACCAATAAAATATAGAGAAACAGAATATGTATGTTGTTATTGCGTTGACTTCTCTAGCAATTAATTGCCTGATGTTGTTTTTAATCATAATAATATGCCGACGAGATCAGTCACAATAATGTCAAATGCATCATTGTTATCAATGCATCATTGTTAACAATATGGAGCTTATATTCATTTAACTGTTTTTATCCTCAAGCTAATAAGGCTAACGGTATTCAATTCAGGGTTGGGGTAACCGGTAACCGTAATCGGTAATCGATTGTAATCGTTTACATAGTTTCAAGTAATCGTAATTTCCAGATGCAATGTAATGGTAATCGATACATTGTAAATGTAATCGTAATCAGCGATTACTTTCACGATTACACAAGGTGTTTGATTATTTATCCACTTTATATCATGCCAGATATATGGTTTCGTATGTAAGGCAAAAGATAATAATGAACATAAACAAGGCTACAACCTGGCCCCCCGATCAACAAATGTGGGCATTAGACGGAGATCAAAGTACAGAGTTGGGAGGTGGCCGAGTTATAGAAGAAAATATAACTTAAAACATGGCAATAATTTAAGACTCTGAAAAGTGGTCCATTTTCAAAGGTGGTCAAGTTACAGAGGGGGAGGGGCAAATATATATTCAAACAATTCCATTGATATTGCTTGCACTAATCTCAGTTTGCACTAATCTCAGTTGTCTCTATAAATACCAGTACATTCATGGCAAATACATTTAGTGAGCTCCGGTGGCCTAGCAGTTAATAATAATAATGTATATTTAATAAAGCGCCCTTACTAGCAGGAGCCATTCAAATGCGCTGTACAAATAATATGTAATATAATAATACCCCAAATAATATGTCTGTAAAAACCCTGTAATTATTTAAAAGATAATAATTATTTATCTGTGAAAGCAACCTTAAATAGGTGTGTTTTTAGAAGAGATTTAAAATTTTCAAGAGACGACGCATTTTTAATATTTGCCGGCAACTTATTCCACGAAGTGGGGGCTGCAACACTAAACGCACAATCACCATATGACTTGAGCCGAGACACTGCCACCTGCAATAGTATCTGACTGGATGACCTGAGTTTTCGGGACGACTTTCTAATGGAAACCAGTTCAACCAGGTATTCTGGCGCCATATCATTAATAGATTTATAAGTTATTAAGAAAATCTTGAAATGGATACGCTGTCTAACAGGTAGCCAATGTAGTTTTTGAAGGATTGGGGTGATAGGATCATATTTGATAGTATTTGTTACAATGCGAGCTGCAATATTCTGAATTCGCTGAAGGCGATTAATGTTATAATCAGATATGCCATATAACAGGGAGTTACAGTAGTCTATACGAGATGTAACAAAGGCATGGACTACAGTTACAAGTGATTCTTGTTTCAAGAATGCTTTTAAGCAGTAGATATTCTTAAGATGGTAGTAGGCTTCGATCTCAGTAAGAGGTCGAAACTTGTACAGAGATTAATTTCTCAGCTCACAACATCTGCCGCCTCCACTGAATTATTAAAAATAAAGGGGGACATTAAAGACCCCTGTGGATGTAATACACTCTGGCAGTGACCACCCTCAGGGTATTTCGGCCGCATCTTTCCGTACTGCTCCCCTGTGAGTGGTGGAGAGGAAATAGTCTCAACACTCCAACATAGAGGCTGTGTTAATCAAGCGACAGCCTGGGGATTCTTCCCGAAACATAGGCAAATGCATTACTTGCTCCTTTGCTCTATGGTGAATATTGATCTCAGAAATATTAAAGCAAATTAACGTCGTACAATGGCATCAAAGTCTCTTGTACATTTTTATTTCAAGAACATACCAGAAAGTGCGCCTTGTTCTTACACTGTTGCATGTTTATATTGGTTTTATACTGAGTAAATATTGATGAAGAATCACATTCATGTTTGTGTTATATACATTGTAATCATGATTACTTTACAATATAATCGTAATCGATTACATTCAGAATGAATGTAATCGTAATCATGGTATTCTTAAGTAATCGTAATCGCCCCAACCCTGATTCAATTATCAGACAATATAAACAATAAGGTGTACTAAGAGATTATAGCTGAGCAGTGTAAGATGAATATTTCAGCTTTAAGGTATTCTAGTAGCACTTCATTCAGGATAATTTCAGTGCTGGAAGTACAGCTACAATCTGTCAAAACATATCTACCTTAGTATTTTTCAAATACACAATGGATAAATTGAAATACCGCATCGTGGTGCCACCATGCTGCACCATCTACGCGCACGAACGAATGCACACATGCATAGAAGCCAACACACCACCACGTACTCACAAAAACCATACAAATATATTTGGGTCGAATATATGGGCTCGTATATTAATCATATATATTCTATTGAATAATATACGGGTAAACAGAATTTTCCCTTATAAATAATCTGTTAGATTATTTGTAGTGGCTCGTTAGTGTTTGGTATTTTGACGACTTCGGACAACTATCCTTGGCGAAACAGAGAATTTAAAAATTAACAGGATTCGCTAGAATATAGGTTTATGCTGGTATAATATCACAATCTTTAGATGGGTGGAACCATTTCGTTGCTAGCTGTAAGTATAATATTCATTCTCTTTGTGGAATTACGACTGGATAGCTAAACAGCTAAAACTAATTCAACTATAGATTGATCTATAATATTAATCGATCTATCGATTGTTTTAATATATTCGCCAAGACATCGTACATACAACTTTGCTATTTTCCTGAGGGAAAACCCCTTTTTTGGTGGGCGACTTGTTTAGGTGCCTACAGAACAGAACTCATCTACCATAAGCAAATTCGTTTGTTTACAACTAAAAGACATGGAATCAACCAAAACACTTCGTCGAAGGCCCAGAAATCCCATAATACAATGCGCTACGAAGATATAGACTGCCTCAATTTCGTTTACGCGCTCATAATATAATAATATATATTTAATATATTAATAATGGCAGAATAATAATGATCGAAATGGCAGTTATTTTACTTGGCTTAGCTACCTCAAATGAGTGAGACGCTTATGGTCTGTAATTTACTGCTTCATTACAGGAACTAATTCTAAATAAATTTAGAATTCACAATGGCATATTCAGTGGAGAAAAATTTGCCAGTTACCTGGTTGGATGAAGAAACTCCTCCTACTATAGCGAATTCGAACCTCCGACCTCCAGCACAGCATGACCACGAGTAAGAAAGTCCCACGCTCTTACCCACTAGGCCACCGAGGCGTAATTTATATGATGACGGGATTTTAAGATCTGTAATCATCTGATTTACTGTTCTGTGCGTTTTGTTTGTTGAGTGCGTCATTCGTTTAGGTAGATGGCTGATTTGCTTGTTCAGCATCGACACTGTTTGTTTGTTTTGTTGTTCGGGGAGAATCCCCAGGCTGTCGCTTAATCAGCACAGCCTCTATGTTGGACTGGTTGAGAAACCTCCTGCCCCACCACTCACAGGGGAGCAGTACGGAAAGATGGAGCCGAAATACTCTGAGGGTGGTCACTGCCAGGGTGTTTTACGTCCTCAGGGGGGGGGGGTTAACGTCCCCCTTTATTTTCAATAATTCAGTGGAGACGGCAGCGCCATTTAACGTGGTCAGCCACCCTTGATATCATCGACACTAGTCGCACCTCGGACATCTAGCGGAGTGGCGTCTCCTTAGGAATACATCCATTAAACACAGGTATGACCCGGCTTTGAACTCATAATCCGGAGTAATATAACCACTGCGCTCTCCAGCACCGCGCCATTTGTTATGGCCGTCTTTGGCTTATAGTTGTCAAAAACTGGGGAACACATTTGTTTCTCCATAAAATTGAGTTTTGCTTACGCGTGCACAATTGTGATAATAGTATTTTATATAGCTCCTTATTTAACTTGAATTGCTCTAATTACGGCTTTTACATTTAAAACATAATTAAAACACATTCTGAGCTCATATAGCACGAACACATTTTATACATAATAAACTGGTTTATTTATTATAAATAAGCTAATTCAAAAATTGGGTTTTAAGAACCTTATAAAATAGATCTTTACTTGCTGCCAGTTTAATACGATTTGGTAATTTATTCCACAACCTCGAAGCTGATGCTCAGAAGGATTTCTCTCCGTACATTGTTGTGTGGCTTTTTGGTATCGTCAAAAGTGAATAGGACTGAGGTCGCATATGAGGTGATGTGACATTACACGTCTCAGCATGAAAAGTTGTTTCTCTAGATTCATTACAAGGATAAATCAACCAGAGGTCTTACCAACAATTTATGATTCCTTATGCCAATGACTTTTTACACACTGCTAACAGACACACATGCACAGACATTGCATATGAATGAACATATTATGAGCCAATTTTTTGCTAAGTCATTGCCCAATCAGCATAAAATAGATAAAACCAAGCGACAAATCCTACCTTTCCGTTTTTATGTCATCATCCTTAAACATATATTTATCTAACTGACAAGATATGGAAGTGTGAACAGATACATGATACATGATAAAGTTCTAGCAAATCATGTATCCAACGATCCTTTTCTTTCCTGGATAGTTATATATATATATATATATATATATATATATATATACGTCTTAGAAACTTGAACATTTTAATGTGCACATAAGGCTTTAAATGCACACTTTAAATGTATTCGTAAACAGATTACATATATAAACGATCTACAAATTATAGATCATAATAATGTGTGCAATACTGTAACTATTGTTAATCTATAAATAATACTAGAACATTTAAGGAATTTAAACTGAACATAAAAGATTGCATCCTCTACATCGTTGGCATGTTACAAGAAGTCAGAATCATATGCCAAGTTTAAACATATTAACCATATCTACATCCATTCCTTACATTTCTCAGCGTCCAGGGTTGTGGACATCGTAATAATATGGATATATAGCCTGAAGCTCAACGTCATCTTTTTTTGGCACGCCAATTTGTCATTTGTTCATGAAACAAATAAAATTTCAGATTACCGGTACTATATTTCAGATACGTGTTTTTCCCCTTCTATTTATGAATATTTATAGAAATGAAACACTGTCAACCAGTAGGCGAAGGTAAAAACGGGGGCGAATGATAGTATCAAATTACTACACATCTTCCTACCTTTTTGATCCCGGAATTGCCAAGGTGGTCAACAGCCGGTAACATTGATGGCTAACATCAGTAACTGACAGATATTTTGTTACAATAATACACATATTATCATAAAACCTTTAAAAACTTAATGAACTAGCTAGTATTATTGTAAAACTATTTGAATAAATTCAATTACTTATTAAAACATTATATACCACTAAACCTACTCGTTTCTTTATAAGCATTAGTACCAGGTGTAAACATATGCCAGCATGATTGACTACATTTGACTGTTGTGTTATAGAATCTGAACGATAAAGTGTCATTTTCGTTACACAATATATCACAGACATCTACTTAATCAACGTAACCCGTCATACTGCATTTAAACTTGGTAAAATTAACAACACAGATCTATTTATTACGGTCAATCAAATATATTAATACACGATTGCCGAGTTAACAAATTAGCTACCAAGTTAACAAGTTCTTTGATTTGCAATAATCATTCCAGTTTTATGCAAATTTTATATATATATATATTCTGCCTTCTGGTTTGCCGCAAATACTAAAGGCATCATTTCCTTGGCAAATTAGTAATGAACTACAGAGCCACGTAAACTTGTTGCATTCGAAGCAGGCTCATGTTGGGTGGATCTATATTTAAGTTCATTTATAGGAAAGATCAATTTTAAATCTCCGATCTTGAAAATGTTTTGTGGGTGGCTCCTTGAATAGCCAAGTCTCATCAAAATAGTCTAACATTGTGTGTTATGTCGTTGACCAATCAAAGTCAGACTACCAGTCAAATATCCGATACGGTCATCATAACACTGCATTCTACTAAGTTAAGACACCATCCCATCCTCGTGTATGGCCTCATGTTTGTTTATCCACGGAACTTGTCCGAATTGAGACACGTGGCCCACAGTCAAACCCTAGAAAATAACATGATTAGACCGAATTATTGTACCGATGGCTGAACATCTCACAAACACGCGCAAAACGAGGATTCCATCCCATCACTTTGGTCATCTACAGTCATCTAATTCCACCAATTGTGGCACTGGAATGCTTTCTGCTGAATTATTACTTATCACACAGCTATTGCGTATTATTTATATTATTGGTGATTTTATTATTAGCAATAATTAGTGAATCATGATTCAGCTCTGTTATACACAATCGAGTTATTGCACTCTAATTATAATATACTACAGTGATCCGGTATTTTTATATACAGTTACTGTGATACGAATTAGGTCAGAGGTCACCACCACAGGGAAGTGCCATTGATCGGATGTTAAACACTATTTGTTCTTCATATAAAAGAAGAGAGTAGATAATTCAATACCTTTTAAGATGTTAGCTGCCAGTGTAGATGGACCCTGAGAGAAACATACATACAATGCTTCGTACTGTCCGTGAATTGGCAAACAGAAAACAGTCCATTTATATTGGAGATATTACATCGGAGATGGTAGCTTTCTTGCCGCATTAAATAGCTAATGTTCTGAGATTAAACATGAGCGCATTTCATAGCACATCATTGTATCTAGTATGTCCATGATTAACAGTGATCACGATTAGCTCAACAAAATTTCAAACAGTCGTCGACATGTGTTGCTGACTGAATGGAACCAGCAATAGAATTTATCATATTTATCGTATCATTATTGTTCTTATCAACACGTCCACATGGTGGAAATGATTTGTATCAAACTCTCATTGATATGCAAATATGACAGTCTTAGAATCAGCCAATTTCTATAAGAGGGAAATAAACGATTATTTGAGTAAAAACACACACTTTAGTGTTTCTCTAGTCCGAAATCCGCTAAAATTTTGTGTAAATATCAAACACCGAGTTCCCCAGAAAATATATTTACACCAATATATGTTGAGGTTTGATTCGGGATCCTAGTTGATGGCGTACTGTGTTTTCTTATAATCTTTATTCAACATAAAATAGTGTTTCTAGTTATTGTCGTTCAACCACTGGTCATATGTGGGAGATATGGCCAACGTGCGTCTGTCTAGGGAAACATCCCACAAATGTAGATATGTAGCGTAGTCCTCGAACCACTCAGCCATAGGAAAGTTCCTGGACTTCCACTAAACGACACACGTTGATAAGCTTCTTGATTTAGTTAACAATTTGTCACAATTTGCATATGCCAGGCCTGAGAATGAATAATACCCACAAAAAATGAAAACAACTGCGAAGCGCGGGGGGGGGTAGGGGGTGCGCTATGTTTCTTTCACCCACACCCACCCCCCACATTTGACATGATTTTCTCAACGGATAAAAAACCGGGATTTACACGAATCACGAGAATTTTCGTTGGAAAGCCTCGGAAATCTGCGGACCCTCGGAAAATGCTCAGGCCTGATATACTAATTAAAATAAACCAGACTCGACATGATCCTATACCACTGTCGGTCAATCCACCTCAAACATCTTTCAGATCAAAAGAGAAACTGATCTCAGACTGATATTTATGGATATTCATATTAGCCTGATGTAACCTTATTAATAATAAAATGTTTCGCGGACTTTAAATAAATACATGCGACATATATATAACTCTCAGTTACTACACTCGCTCACACATATATAATAATAACAATAATAATACGTGACATTTATATAGCGTCCTATCCAGCTTGAGAGCTGCTCTAAGGCGCTATACAGTAGTATTGTCCTTGACTCAAACTTATATCAATAAATTTCTGGCTGAGTAAATCAGTCGCCATGTGACAGCATCGAAGTTCTGGAGCCTCGAACCCGTGACCCTTCGATTATTAATCCTATGCTCTAAATAACTGCACCATCATTTCCTAAAACCTTTGGGTACCAGAATTTTTTTAGTAAATATAATTGTAAGATCCGCAACAAGTATATGCCATATAATATTCTACCACAATACCTAGACAAGAGATTTTGTAAATTCATCTACAGTTTGGGATCAGACACAAATCTATTTAAGATGTATAATGGTGCATTTCAGTTGCTAAAGTTTGGGGTAGCAGAGAAAAGTACATCACTTTTCAGTAACATTTATGATGACTGAATTGGTGCGTGTGTGGGTGTGTGTGTGGGTGTGTGTGTGGGTGTGTGTGCGCGCGCGAGCGTTTTCGGATACATATATAGTGGCACTGGCGCAAAACATTAACATGTAAGCATCCCTCGAGACCTATACTTCCATAAATCTGTACATAAATAAAACTATGCTTACATCAATCGAAATATAAAATGTTCTACACCTCCACATATATATTCATACATACCTGTACATGTGTCTGATCCATTCATCAGCCTGTGGGACCCTGCTAATTCGCTTTTCGTATGCGACAAATATGTTACGCCCACAGGAAAGCGGCTATATGCAGGCTACGTACAAAAGCCGGAGCACATATAAAACATGCCATTTGATATCACATCTGCCAGCCAACAACACGTGCATGTGGTTCAATGGCGACTACATACACAAGATAACTACCTTGCCATTCAGCAGTAATTTTCTGTGGTCCAAAAGAAACCAGTATATAAAAATTTCGACACCTCAGATGCTGACCTCAGCTTTATTCTGGGTTCGAATAACTAAATAAATCCTACCTATATGAACGGTATAGACAGATGTCTAACTGGGTCTGGCGTCGCAAGTTGTTCTTTAACATGAGTGAAAAGTTAGGCTTTTATAGGCCCTCGGCGTGTTAACTAGCATTACAATTTGTTGACCACGTTAGACAATGTACACCAACTCCATATGGAATCATTGAAGTGATTGAGCTCCAAAATACAAAGTAGCCATACTGCACAATGGATTATTACTGGACTAGAACGAAATATCGTCTCAAACCTGAGTAAATAGTATGATTTACTTAAACCTAACAGCTAATCCTTATACGTTTCCGGTCATCACTACGTGAACGTTCATCCACGCCTAATTTAGCATCCCTAAGTATATGCAATTAGGTGTGGTGGGATCTTAATTAAAGCGCCTATCTGCTTGATCTATTTGACCCATAGTCGAGAACAGCGGATTTCAGGCAGATCTCAAATACTACAAATGACACGTCAGGATTATAATAGCTATACATTCAACAATTTTCCTATATCAGTGTAATTTAATTACTGGCAATTTGTGTGTGTATGTGTGTGTGTACAAGTACGTTTGGTTCCAATATTTTGATAGCAAATATATTCGTGTGTGTGTGTGTGTGTATGTATGTGTGTGTGTGTGTGCACGTGTGTGTGCCCACATGCTTATGTGTGTTTACATGAGTGCATACATACATACCTCGGGATAAAAAACATCAGTATATCTAAACCCCTCATTCCATTAAACCTATTTATTCACAAACAATTTCCCTCTACAAAATTATTTGTTCATCTTCTATGGTCCATTGGAGTGCTTTTCAATCGAAGACTGAAGTATCACACCAAATGCATACACACAATTTTTACCTTATATATAATAAATAATATTTAATAAACAGTCTATAAACAGATGCTCCCATCCACAAACCAACCACACTTCGATATCATTCATGTCAGATAAAGATCACTGTTAGACGACATACCTACTTCATCCTCAAGCTAACATTAACAACAGATTATATTACCTCCAGCCATATACTGAACATCCAAACTGGGCTGCTGATGGTGGTTAGACATGATACATCCAAATACAACATCCACAATGAGTCAGCTTACTCCCAAAGATGGTTGACTTCAGACATTTTTCTAAACACGAACTGCTCAGACCGGTTTTAAAGTCAGCAATGAGCCAAACAGGAAATGCTGAATCACCGGAAACTTCGACAGCACCTGAAATAATTAAAGTAGTTCTCTTCATTATAAAACAGTAGACACAGGTTGGTGTAAATATTTTTTGTTTTATTCTTCACGTCATTCTATATGTGAAGAAAGGCTGAAATAATGTAGCAGCACAGCATCTAGATCCTGATGGCTAATTTGTAATCATGTACAGACAATTGTCAACACAACACCTCCAACGTCATAGATGTTAAATTGTTAATCATAATTAACCTAGGCCATCATTCAGTCCATTCATCTACATACTATCTACTCATTTTAAATAATCTTTGTTTATTTCCAACTAATTATCACCGTGACACAGCTACTGTGTGTTTGATTATGGTTTTAACAGAAAGTTGTCTTGTATTTGACAATCTGCTTCACCACAACTATGAATAATTAAATACGATAAAGGCTACACTAAACAGTAATCGGAACAAATCATCAATGAATCTATAAGTGTTAACTGGTGTACTTCAGAATCATTTTAGCACAAACCTCAGCTTTATACATCTTTATCAGGCCTGTGTTCACTTTACTCCATAGGTGTACTCCACTGATACTCCAAAGCTGATTCGAATGTTCAGCAAATGGACCAGTCTTGACCTGTCACGATACCAATACGTTTTAACATTGCAACATGCATATTCATATTGTGCGAAGAGTCTATTTTATTATCATTATCTCACTGACATATATGAATTACTCACAGCAAAACCAATATTACTCCCAGTAGTATGCTTATTCTAGTTTAAATATTACTGGAGTACAATATTTTGGTGTTAGGTCGCATAAAGATAAGGCACACAAATTACAAAGCAATGTGGTGCTGATAACTTCTCAGATAATCATGACATAGTCCCAACCTCTTTGCAAGAAATCATCACTGGGCCATATCATAAATAAACTGGCATCTAAACATGAAAAAAAGCTGTCACCATTTATCCCAGTCTTTGTACAACCTATCTATCTCCCATCAATAACGGTGAAAACATCATTGCTCACTTAAGTCAATAGTACGAGTACCATCAAATAAGTCTGATATTGTGGAAAATGAACTGGTAAGACAGTATTATAAACATTGTTATTTTACTATATAATTGTATGCTGTGCTCCAATGGTAACAAGTTTGTCAAGTATTACTACAGCAAGGTGGGCATAATAGATTGATAGTTAACGTAATGTTGATGGCTCGTCAGATCACTGTTATATACAATAGATCCTATCATGACACAATTGGCTATATACCTTATGAATAAATTGTATACACTCCAGAAACATGTAATCCTTCGAGAAAGATGCACAAATGTCAGGATCTGGAAATGACTTTGGTAGAAGTCGCTTATGATCTGCAAGTATATATAAATAAATACATCCCAGATTCTGGTAGTACTTTTATACACACAAAGACACACACACACACACATATTACATACCATGTAACTGTGCACTACCCCAGATGAATGGAATAAACTGAAAGTCATCCAGACTCCAGACACCTTGACTACCAGCTGGCTCCATTCTGTATGTCAACTGTAGCTTACGACAAATTTCTAAATATCTGTAAACAAATAAACAAACACATAATGATGGAAGCCAGACAAAACTGAAAACAATAATAATCACAGTTCACACAAGTATCATGTCCAACATACATTTAATTGACATACGTCTACGATTATGTATTGGTTCACTATCCATCCTTTTACCACTTATTAGCAAATACTATAGTACTAGTGTATTTATTGAAGAAATAACTTAGAAATCCACAAATGTTCGAAGACTACACTTGCAGATATGGCCACTGTTAGTGTTACATCATTTGATTTGTTGTGATTGGATGTTGAGTATTGCTTGTGTGTGTGCAATCATTCACTTTTTTTAAATAATGAGAGGTTGGAGAACTCAAGGACAGTTAGACATCATCATTTATTCAGATAACTTAGCGGCCAAGTGAGAATCATATATTGAGTTTGTTTTATAGTTTAGACATCCTTATAATTACGGATTTTTTAAAAGCGGGAATATAACATGAACATGAGTTGATTCTCATGATTCTCATAAAATGGATTTGCAAGAAACGTTGATTTTCTGAAATTCTAGCCCTGAATTTAATAAATCAAGCTGTACTATAAATCATCATCAGAACTACTTTTTGTTCATTTGATAATCCAACCCTGACTGTAACTAACCAATAATATATAAATTGTTTAATTATCTATCATCTAACATCTTTAATAATAAAGCTTACAAGATACTATGTTATTATGAAAAACATAATCCAATGACTAAATGAGGCAATTATTACAAATAAAAGCAAATTATGCATCAAACTTATCTATATATATATATATATATATATATATATATATATATATATACACTATATATATATATATATATATATATATATATATATATACACACACACACAGTCGGGCTCCATTATATCGCAGTCCGTTTAACACAAAATCGGATATAAAACAGTCAGACCTTGGACCCTGAATCCACGACAGAGAATTTTTATGTGAAATGGCATGAAATCCACAACTAACCAATAAAATATTTTCACAGTTTCACAGTTTGTAATTCATGCGTTAAAAAAAACATAGTCAATGGCCACAACATATCGAGGCATATATTTATTGAGCACAAACTTAATTATACACCACCTTTGCTCAATCAGCCAAACAAACAGCCCAATCACAATCCTCAATTATTGTGCGACTCCACCCATTAAAGAAGTTTGATGACATTTTCATTACAAAAGCAGATACACAAACAAATACATTTTCACAGACATTTATTTGCACACACACACCTTCATTTATTGGTTCTAATAGTTTCTACCTTCATCTGTAAAACATGCACTATTTCTGGTGGATGAATATCACCAAACCAAGATGACTGCTAATTTATGCCCAATTTTGCAGAAACAGTTAATTTTCCAAACAAACACTCAGGTAACATTTATGTCAGCAAATGATCAAACTAATACTGGGAACATTTATGAAGTAAACTGTTGTATGTAATCTTAAAGGATGGTGCAAAACGAGGTGAATACATGGACTCCAATAGTGCCCCTGTCTCACTTTGCAGTCCACCTATAATATGGCTGATGGGTTGTAGACCCCAATGACTGTGTTATAACAGGGCCCAACTGTATGTGTGTGTGTGTGTATATATATATATATATATATATAGGAAAAGAGAGAGAGAGAGAGAGAGAGAGAGAGAGACACACACACAGAGAGAGAGAACCTACCTGTGAAATATTTTGAATACAGTAGCAACAGAGTCTCCTTCATTTAAAGCATTTATATGGTATAAACAGCATAAAAATGCAGCAAATGCTAATTCATGTCCTGAAAATTAAACAGGCATTCATAAATAGTGAACACAAACCAGATTCAAGCACACAGAATGTGTAATAAATAGTAAATAAAATGAAAATGCAGACTCCACATCCTTCACATTTGATTAAACACATATACCTGCCATCTGATCTGATATACAGATATATTATTCTGAGTGAGAAACCTATTGTTAAACTGCTTACAACTTTTCCTGCTGATGTTAGGCTAACTAGGTCAAACAATGAGGTCAAATGAAAGATGATCATTCTTAACTGGAATGTGAGGCCCATTTTGCTTTAGTGTATCAAGATGGAAAACAAACCTGTGCCATAATCTATCCTTGTGCAGTTACCAAATGAATCCATCAAATATGCAGAGATTTCTGGAACAGCTCGCTGGAATCTTTCACCGAGAGCTTCAGTCAACAAAGCTTCTTTCCTCTAAAAAACAGTTGAAGGTAAAAAAATACAAGATTATACGATGTAGAAGAACAATACAGAATTATTAGTTCTATATAATCCATAAATTATGTCTGCAAAGTTTTCATGCACCAAGTTTGTCACATCCTAAAATAAATGTGGGGCAGAGAATCTAAAGTATGAAATCTTGGATTCTTTAACCATAGCACTATATATTACATATAAACAAAAATATGTAAATGGCAAGATTGTAAAAATGTCCTTTAATTATACCAATAGAGTAATGTATTCATACAAAATACAGTAACTGGAAAAACATGTTAACATTAAAATATTCCATTCCTAATGATGCTTTATAACATTTATCACAAACCTCTTCTAACCTAGTGAACCAGTCTCTATAAGCCTTGTTGCCAAATCTCTGTGGCTGATCAATAGGTGGGATTTCATCAATCCATTTATCCAGAAGATCAAGTACATGGACAATCTTAGAGACAGTCTAAAATATGAATAAAATACTGCTTTGTTTTTAATACCCAAATCATGAATGCTCCTGTTAGTTAGATATATAGCCCAACACTTGATACTAACATTACTGATCCAACAAGGGGTCAATTCAATTCCAAAATAGTTTTTTTTTTAATGGAATTGATAAGTTGGAATTTGCTACAAAAAAATTCAATCCACAAATTAATTTACCATTTAATTTTTTAATTCAGAAATATTTATTCTATGACAATCCTACTTGGAATATAAACTACCCGGAGAAGGTATTCGGAGAAGCTACTCCAATCAGTGATTGTACTCAGAGTAGGTACATCAAAGTGTTTGTAAAGCATATAAAAATGTATGGAATTGAATTGATTTAATTGGAATTGATTAATTTGATGTGGAATTGAACAAATGGAATTGACCCCATGTCTGTTACTGCTTACGACATCAATGTGCATGCACATATGCACCAAAAATGATCATATACATACAATATTTAGATATGTACAAAATATACTACCATAAATCATATGCAAATTAATTACCTCGGACACAGGAAATTCATCTCTCATCTTCTTGTTCTTGACAGCTTCATTCATAGTCCCAATAAATCCAAGCAAATCCTTGTATGCCTAAAATTATACTAACACATAATATAATGACTATTTCAATATAGATATACACTTCATAACACAATTAATAAAACAAAATATGGAATCTACCTCAATAAAACTTGAAACAAACCTGTGATTTCTCCCATTTTTCCTTAATGTCTGCTGGTGTTTTCACTTGTTTTTCAGGTACAACAAACTCATGCTTTTCCAGATCAATAGCAATTATACTGAACCCTAAAAGTATAATTTAATCATAGTACTTATTGAATAGATAACAGGCTAAATAACAGAAACAGGATGATTCATTAGTTGATAGTATCAAATCTAATTGCAATTTAATTATAATATAAATATAAGTAAAAATAATAATCTAGCATAAGTAACAGTTGATTTTAAATAACAGGCTTTAGATAATAGAGACAGGGTTACCCATTAGTTGATAGTATCAACTATTATATATTATAATTAAATTGTAATTAGATTTAAAAACTATGCAGTCTAACAAGGCATACTAATCAGTGACAATTCTCCCAAATCTATGGTTGGGGTGATGTTAGAGGATGAACACAATAGAAGGTGTCATTTGAAGTTAATGTTAAGCATATAATATGATGTTTATAAACATATAACAAATACATAGATGTGCTTTTGATAGTTATGTCATGCTGAATATTTACCAGAAACAAAACCTGACTTTGCAATGTTTTGTGTATTTAATACAATATTATTATATTTAATTTATTCATATTGGTGTGATATACATTATATTCATGATTATAATTACTTTACAATGTAATCACAATCTTAATAGTATTGATATAATCATAACCATTGTATTCTCAAGTAATCATTATGGTAATACATTATCTTGGTGATGTAATTGCCCCATGACTAATTTATTAAAGGAGGTTCATTCTGATGAAATACATTTAACCAAGTTAATAGTAGTGCATTGTGAACTGGAAGTTGTGGCATTTCAACTAGACATTTGGGGCCATTGGCAGCACCATTGCATTCAAGCCATATCCCATCTATCTCTAGATAGCATCTTATAGCAGACTTCTCTCTCTTAAAGTTAAACTTAGAATGAATCGTTGTATGATGAAGTCTAAGTTATATCCACATGGGCCAAGCTATTTAGGAGGAGCTATATATCTGAATATACAGTCAGTCAGTAAGATATTATAAGATTGTTATTGTAAGTTAGAACAATACTAATCATCCTGTATGACTAATCACCCCACAAGACACATGACCCAGCCTTTTCAGTAGGGAATAGAGTAGACTACCCCTTACAAAAAGTAGGCAGCAGCTCACCTGTGGTGGCCTGTAAAAACACTGCGATGCCATTGCTGAAGGGAGGTATGGATGCAGGGGTAGTGAAGGGCTGACCATGGGGTAGTGGTAGTCACACTAACACAGTAGTGGTCCTTTTCCAATGAAGGGGGGTTGGGGAAAATTTAGTGTTTGGTGCATTCTAGGCCACCTTTTCACCAAATAAAATTGACAGGACTAGTAAATGCTCACTTTGAGTCTTCCTCCGGCCCGTACAATTATTAGGCTAGAATAATTTTAAATCACATCTGCAGCTACATTGCACAGTTAAGATATAGCCATTCTATTTCAGTTATAATCTGCTGCACATACACCTGCCACAAAAACATTCTTGACCAGCAAATAGGTTGTGCACGGTGATGAATAATCTGTGACAGAGGGAACAGCATGCTGTGTCGTCTTCACCATCACATGAAATTGTGTCTATGGTATCCCCTGGGCCAGGTTATTTTCTCAATTAATTCATCATACTTGCTCATTCAGTTTCTGCTCCACTGCTGGTTCTAGTTAAATCATCATTCGCATGAACTGGAGCACCCACAGCCATTCAGCTTCTTATGCCCTGAAGCCTACTGGGGTCCAGGTGGCCATATTTCTTTTCATGCCACAGTCAAATATGTGACAGTCTAGTATGAATGACCTGGATTTGAGGTATTTTAAGAACTTGTCTGTGTAGAAACCAATGTGCTGCTTCTGGTGAACTCAGAGGTCAGCCTGAAGGAAACCACCAGGAATGGCACTGCATTGAAGGTCCATTTTAAGAGGGATTGCCAATTGTTTCATTGCCAACCAAAAGTCATAGCAGTGATAATTAATAGATATGTACCATATATACTCGCATATAAGTCACACTCTCATATAAGACGCACCTGTTTTAGGACTAATAAACCCCCTGGAGTCAAACCAGCATATAAGATGTGCTAAAATCAGCAATATTTATTCAAAACCCCAAAATTCATCATCATCACTCTCTTCACCGAACATATGTTGTATCTGTCTGTGTGTCATCATACATGTTGTTGCCTTCTTCGTCTGAGTTAGATTTGTCATGCTGTTCAGCCCACAATACATCTTCCATGCCATCTAAATCATTCCTGGTAGAGCACTTCTTGAATGATTTGGTAATGATGGCGGGTCGATTTAATCCCAGGCCATTTTCACCAACTGTGTAACAACAGCCACTTCAGGTTGCCTGCTGCTGTGCATTCGTCTCCATAATGCTGTTTGAAGTAGTTTATTAGTAGTTCCCATGTGCCAGCTTTGGAAATAATTAACACATTGTTTGGTGTAATAATTTTCCTTTGATGTAGCTTCTATGGTCATTCTTTGTGTGGCCTAATTTACCATTGTTTTTGTAATCATGTCATTAATTAGAGCATTGGATTAAATAATCATGACGATTATCACGTTTAAGTTTGGATTTGAAAGACAACAGAGAAAAGATACCTAATAATTTTTTTAATGTTCATATATTCATTATTAACACCAGCGTATAAGATGCATTCGATCTTAGAGTATAAAAAGTGTGACTTATATGTGAGTATATATAGTAACTATCAATGGAAAGAAATAGGACAAGAATGCACAACTGAATAAAATAGTTTAATAAAGGAAGCACAAATAAAAATTGCATAGACTAGTCATAGACAGCATATAATAAATTGACACAAATAAGAAAAACATGCATTAAGCTAAATGAAATAATTTAAAAGAAAAAGCACAAGAAAAAGTTAACAGTATATATTTAAAAGTATTCATTCATTCACAGATACAGAGGGTCTATTTATATGTACTTAGGTACTGACATAGGTAGCCTATGTGTGTAGTACTTAGATGAATTAATACAGATTTAGAAACTGTTGACTCTTGGCCCCACCGTTCAGCCCCTTGTGCCACCCTTTGACATTGTTGTTTGTCTGAATATGTTGCTCAAAATGGTGTATGAAGAGATTGAAAAAATACTGTTGGTCATCCACTGTCGTTTAAAGTATGTCAGCAGCTGACTGAGTGGTTCTGGTGGATCAGTAGCCTCAATTGTTGCAATTAGGGACAAAATATAGCCTGCTGGGAGAAACAGAATGACCATCAGTCTACGGCAGAAGTCATAAGTGCTGGTTTTCCAACTGTACGCTTTTGCATGCCAAGTTCTTGAATCTTGCGGCACTGAGCTTGCATAAAATGAAAAACACAAGCCCGAAAAACACAAGCCCTCAGTTGCATGTCTGGTAATACCTGGCACAGTTCCTGTAAGGTTGCATTCTCAAAATCTGCTGTGATACTCTTTACAGCCAATACAACCTTTTCTTTTGACAACAAACTGGTATTGGCTGTTACCAGGCATCATGATCATATGGGGGCGAATCATCCAATGGGGCAATATGTCAATGAGCCGAAGTGTCTTGAAATGCATGGCGTAGTAAGTCCAAGGGGGCGAAATGTCTAGTACTCATTGTAAGTAGATATAATTTTAATACATATATTTAATCTTGATCATTCACACAAAGTGACAAACTGTGACAATCACAAAGTAAATAAGTAAGTTATTTCCGAGTCTAAATAAATTATATTCCATCAACCCCTGTCCACCTAAACATAGTTCGGTTTTAGATCTAGTCTCTGTTGACACAACGCAAATACTAATATAAATAATGTCTTTACCCGTTGTTGTTTGTTTGTTTTCATTTTAAACCAATCTATGTCTTTCACAGCAAATGAAATTTTCGGTCGATCATCCCCAATGGGCCAATCGGCCAAAGCTTGGGAATGATCGGCCAATGTGGGCGATAATATATGGCTAGTTTAACATATTAAAATAGTATACAACTGATAGTATACGACTGTGACAATCAGTTACGAAACATGACAAAAACTGCTAATTAACATGTACAGATCAGTATGTTACTTGTCACTGAAACTTGAATTTAGCTAAAAATGTCAAATAATAATAAAGCTTTACCAGAGTCGTGAGCCATCTTCAAAGATTATATATACATCCATCGTGTGATATATCCTTACTTAAAGTAGCCGAAATATTAGCATATTAAATCTATACACCTGGCAAATAGATTAATACAAAAATAAATTTCCGGCATAAAAATAAATTTGTTCTCACATTGACTGAGATAACACAATGCAAGTCAAATAACACACACAATTCATGCATAACAATACGGAAATAAATTGCTATATCTCTAATGTCAAAGCAAAACATGTTACAGAGAGGCAGAGGGGCGCTCGTATAAGTTTCTAACAGTTGTTGTAAACAGCGTTTTTTATATAGATCTATCTTAATTTCAGAAGCCCTTTGAATTTTTCATGATGTTGTGGAGAGGAACCAGCAGTCTAGCAAGAAGCATTGTAAGTGATTTTAAATAGTTGTGCGCCTGATAAGTTTGTATCATAATCATATCATCATTATCATAGACATAGACTCCATAGGTGGCATAGTGTATACAGTATTAGAGTATAGTCATAGTGATAGTGCCATAGTCACCCGATGATAGTGATAGTCATATAGTGGTCATAGATCTAGTTATTAATTCAATAATTAATGAGTATTATAATTATTAATTGTAACCTATATTAATATATATAGTAATACTAATAGAGAGACACCATAAATGATACTTGATAGTGACCATGTGACAATGTACCACCATTATGATTGTGTCGGTTTATATATATATATAATTATAATAATATATATATAATTATAATATATATATAATCTGATGATAAACGCTAAACAGTTTCTGAATTTTTGTTCATAAATGGAATATTTTAAATTATAATTATTGGTTATTCCCCTATAAATAATTAATATAAAAATATAAACTTGAAAAACAAACCCGTTGATTGAAAACTAGTTTTTTTCAAAGCCGATTGGTGTGTAGACATGTTACACATTCCCTGTTATTCACTGCCTTATTGAAGGTCATTAGATGATAACAGACAGAAGACACCCCCTGTAGTTTTGTCCCAGACTGTCACTTCACATACTACTGGTTTGTGGACTGTCATCACACATACTACTTGTTTGTAGACTGTTACCACACATGCTACTTGTTTGTGGACTGTCACCATACATACTACTTGTTTGTAGACTGTTACCACACATACTACTTGTTTGTGGACTGTCACCACACATACTACTTGTTTGTAGACTGTTACCACACATACTACTTGTTTGTGGACTGTCACCACACATACTACTGGTTTGTCATCCCACATACTACTTGTTTGTGGACTGTCACCACACATACTACTGGTTTGTAGACTGTTACCACACATACTACTTGTTTGTGGACTGTCACCACACATACTACTGGTTTGTCATCCCACATACTGCTTGTTTGTGGACTGTCATCACACATACTACTGGTTTGTCATCCCACATATTACTTGTTTGTGGACTGTCATCACACATACTACTGGTTTGTGGACTGTCATCACACATACTACTGGTTTGTCATCCCACATATTACTTGTTTGTAGACTGTATTCACACATACTACTGGTTTGTCATCCCACATACTACTTGTTTGTAGACTGTCACCACACATACTATTTGTTTGTGGACTGTCATCACACATACTACTTGTTTGTGGACTGTCATCACACATACTACTGGTTTGCCATCCCACATACTACTTGTATATAAACTGTCACCATACATATTACTTGTTTGTGGACTGTCATCACACATACTACTTGTTTGTGGACTGTCATCCCACATACTACTGGTTTGTGGACTGTCATCCCACATACTACTGGTTTGTGGACTGTCATCACACATACTACTGGTTTGTCATCCCACATACTACTTGTTTGTAGACTATCACCACACATACTAGTAGTTTGTGGACTGTCAGACCAGGGCTCGACATTAACATTTTTGGCCACTTGTCATGTAGGACTAGTCATACTAGTCATTGAAAAAAAAATCACTTGTCCAACAACTGGCCAGGTAGCCCATAGCTACAGGTTTTCCAGAACATTTCATCGGCAGCCTCATCATGAAACAGCCCCAGAAATTCAAATGTCCACTTAACAATAAAATTTTGTTTCTTCTTCGCTTCGTATTCCTTTTGCAACATAGACAGTATTGCAGTATTCTTTTCTGGAATTATGAAGCTGAATTTCGACAACAACATCTGGAATCATTTCCATGGTTTAAGCGATTACTAAATCTTACTATGAAATAGCAACTGAGTCTCATCATGTAGCCAGTCGGTGGTTATTGGCATCGGCATAGTAAAACATGCTAAGAACTCAGGGCCTAAAAAATATTTCTACATCTCACTAGCCACTGAGCTAGTAAAATTTAAATCCACTAGCCCAACAAATTTCTTATAACAACGAAAATCAGCTATGCCCACGCCAAAATTCTAACTCAGGTGGTAGTGATCTGTTGTCCAACGTGCTACCAATTATACCACGAAGGCTATAGACAATAATTGTGTGTTTGTGATTTTATTGATCCACACTCTAACACAAAACAAGTATATAATAATCAACAGTTCATAGTTCATCCAGTAATAAATTATTGGTCATGTCCACAATCTGGACAGAAATTTTCTTCTTGTGGCTGTTCAGGTGATAAGGGAAGCCCATTGTTGTTTAAATATAAAATAAAGCACAAAATAGCAAATAAAGACAGTAATAATTCATATACAGAGGATCAAGGAAGAAACACAATTAAGTTACCAAAAACTGAATATAATTCCGTCAGCAAAGTATGAAAACAGTTAATATGGAATCCATATTTATGTCATAGTATTAATATAAAATGGAAAAAACACAGTGATCAAACAAATAAACAGGAAAGGACAGAAATCCACCATATAAACATGACCATGTGGTTTTGTTTACTATAAACAAAAACAACTGGCCAATCAGGAGAGAGTATTTGAGTCACGTGACCATCATAATGCAAATGGGTGTTTACCAGCCAAGATAACCAGCTCACCGAAATCTCTCCCATCCTTCAAGCATGTTTCTTATATTCAGTAAATATTTATAAGTATGACATCTGAAATGGTTACAACAGTAGATTTTAGCATTATTTCAGATCTGGAAACCATCGGCTGGTAAATATTTGTCGTTTATCATGACCTATTTTCTGCTGAAAATCGGTCCAAAATCCAGGGTACAACCGGGAATTGTTTTTTTAGCGAACGTTGGTGAGGTATCGGATTAGGTGTTTTAAACTACGATGCTATTGTCATCGCGAAGAGCTCCAAAACAGCGCGAAATCATTCTACGAAAAACGTATTTTCGATAGTTCTTAGTCACTAGGAACCATCGAAAATACAACTTGACACGGCGGACACAGGTGGTTTTACCTTTCCGATTACGTGGTTTGGTTGTCCCGGACAGGCGGACAACCGTTACTGTCGAGCCCTGTGTCATCACACATACTACTGGCTTGTGGACTGTCACCACACATCCTACTTGTTTATTGACTGTCACCACACACACACTACTTGTTTGTGGACTGTCATCCCACATATTGCTTGTTTGCGCACTGCCACCTCACACATACTACTGGTTTGCCATCCCACATACTACTTGTATATAAACTGTCACCATACATACTACTTGTTTGTGGACTATCATCACACATACTACTGGTTTGTCATCCCACATAGTACTTATTTGTGGTCTGGCACCTCACACACTTCTTGTCTGTATAGTGTAACCCCACATACTCCTTGTTCCTAGACTGTCACCACCCATACTACTTGTTTGTAGACTGTCATCCCACATGTACTACTGATTTATAGACTGTCATCCCACATACTACTTGTCTGTAGACTGTCACCACCCATATTACATGTTGTAGACTTGCACAACACACCCTACAATAAGTGGTAGAAATTTAGAACAATAACCTGTTAAAGGATGTAGTCACAGCTCCAGTCCCAAATGCTTTCCAAATTAACCTTGATAAATACTGAAGCTCTCATAATCTTTGCCAATGCTGAGAATAAGATAAAATAAAAACTTAATTAAATAAAAACATTTAGTGAAGCAACTATAGTAATATTCTCGTGTTTCAGGTGGGCTTTAGAAATTTCAGGCGAATTTGAAAACTTGTTATTAGAAACAGCTCAAACTTTTTAATTACCAGATAGATGGATCCACCAATCAAGGTGCATTAATCTGAGGAATTATACCTATTGTGTTTGTGGGAGGAGGCCTTCAAATCAATTTATTGAATGCTAATTTTAATGCATCACAACCGTTTCCATATAAAAATGCTTACACCGCTGAAAGGGCTTTAGTTTATTGAAATATAATGTCAGTTAATCCAGATAGCACAGTATTACTAATATCTCTGAACCTATCTAGTATCTTTGGTAAAGTTGGCAGTAATGTGCTTGAAGGATTTTATAACATTTACTGTTTTATTTATTTATTATTGACTTGCTCCAGAGTTGAAGCCAGTGGTATTATCAGTTATAACCATTGTTCTGAAGTATATATTTAGAAGTACTTATACATTCTCTTTAAACACACACACACTTATGTATATATATATATATATATGTACACCTCCAACTTCTGAAATTATATGACTCACTGATGTACACACCAGTAGTACATTACACTCCTAATATCCATTGACCTACAGAACTTGCCTGGATTATTAGCATTATCTGTAATTGTGGGATCTTGCATATATATATATATATATATATATATATATATAGTGACTAAATGTTTAAATAATAATTTTATCAATAATATCATATCACAATTTCCGGGGCGTCTCCGTGGTCTAGCGGTAGTGTGCTGGACCACAGATCACTACCACCGTGTTCGAATTCCTGCGTGGGCATATCTGAAGGTTGTTTCGTCTTTCACTTCATCTCATTACCGTTGGAAGTCGCGTGGCCCATTTAGCCTACCTTATGCACAAAAGTGGCCATAAAGCATCAATCATCATATCACAATTTCCCAATTAGCCAAAGTTTTAATGACACTTACTAACTTTATGACAATTACCTTATAAGCCTAATTATTTAGCCTCTGATCAGATGGTCTACTGCTTATTATCTCAGTTTATCTCAATAACGTAGGCATTTATGGTCAATATGTTAGTGGCTTAATTTCCCCCAAATAACAGAGTTTGTTATTTCATTTCCAGGTACGTAAATGCCACCCTAAAACCAGATGTAATTTTTTCTGATCACTGAACAGTTTTATTCCATTGAAAATTTCTGTATCGTGGTTATTTGGTTGACTGAATTTATTATGAAAACTGTATGATTGAACACTTTCTTTACACAACCGTTGGCAACAGGAAGTAATCTTATGGATTTCGAAATGTGAAACTGTCATGCTGCATCCTTCAAAAGAATATTTTCCAATTTTGGAAATAGTCACACTAAATTTCACAATTATCTAGGTAGTAGCATGACCTTTAAACTGGTCTTCTGCTATTGATTGCTCTAAGGTAGGGTTGATTTAGAATATTAACTGTTTTGATTAATGATTGATTAAATGCTAATGTAATACAAAGTTTTTTCCTTTTTTTTTAAACATGTACGATGTGATGTCTTCATCTACTGTATAATATTTATTATAATAATCAATGGTTTTGTTTATTTTACTTTTGAGAGATTATAAACAGTAAATAAATTATCAGCATAATTTATTAATCAGTCATTTGTATGAAACATTGAAAGTCAGTTCAATGAGGGCCTTTGGCTCTTTTCATCTTCATCGAATACAATCTACACATCAGAATCCTTATATACACTATAATCTACCCTGGTACTGGTTAGCTGTTATCAGAGTTCTACTCAAAGAACTACCAGAACTGGTCTACTTATAGTATTTCTGTTTCTATATATATATATATATATATATATATATATATATAGTTATTTATTCATATCCATGAGATCTAGGTAGCTCTGTACAATTGTCCCATAGCTTGGTCATAAAGCTCTAAATGAAGGGTTAGTTATTAGAAATATTACCTCATACCTTCCAGATTATGTGACCTTGGTGATTGTATCTTATCATGTGAACATCAGTACGTTTTATTTTTACAGATTATTTTTACGCTTGTATCTTTATGTGTCAGTGGAAAATGCTATTTCTGATGTGCATTGTCTAACTGTCTATTATGTACTTGAGATGTTCACTGAACCTGCTGTTACACATACTGAACAATGCCTTATGAGTGTATAAAGGTGTAGTAGCCGAGAAGGTGAAAGTCTGTGTAGTTTGTACAGCCATGACATTGACTGTTCTATCAAACGGAGCAACGGTATCTGTTCAACGTTTCCTGTTAAAATAGTGATACGTACAATGAATATTGAATCTGCCAATGAACGTTTGAGACATTTACTGGACGTCTTGTCCTCCGTACAGGTAAGATGATCATCATTGAATAAGAATTATCCTAAAGCTGAACTCTTAAGATTACTTGAATGGTGAAGGTGTCGTGTAACTGTTCTAAAAGTTATCTAATTTTCCTTAGTTTCATATTCCCCCTTTTCAACGGATCTGAATAAAACTGTTTTGTGGTTAAATAAAATATGGTCAAACAATAGTAATTTGTGAAAAGCTGCTCCTTTGATTAGCCATATTTTAATATAATCCTTTGGTCCCATAATAAAGAAACACCTACAATTGTTATATCCGTTAATAAACAGTTGTTGGGTTTTTACGTTCAAGGTCTAAGTAGCTAGTTCACAAATTAGTTTGTTGAAGCAGGTAACTCAGTTTAGAACTCGGTGATCATTAATTGATCTCCTTCAGAAGACTATCAAGATCACTCCTGGGAGTTTATATCATCTTGATTAATATCCAGCTAAAGTATATCAGTACAGCCAACTATTTTGACAATTAGTTCTTATTTTAGATTATATTTTTATTCTCATCTTTATTCTCTCATCATCATGATCCCGTCTCTTCTACAATTTCTGCCTTATATATATATATATATATATATATATATATATATATATATATATATATATTAATTACAATACTTCTCTGGTACACAGATTGACCAATTTTAGCACTAAATTGTCCTATCGTATTCTTTGTTTCATTAATTATTTCCATGCACACACCTACATAAACACACAATCCAGTGCACTTTTTATTGTATACATATGATTATACTTTATTATATGATAGGATTATGATCGGACCTTATACTATATGCAATATAATATTTATGCAGAATATACAATATTTGATAGTAAATATTGACATACACTTGTAAATAATAGTGTACGAATGAATGAATGAACAATACACACACACATATATATATATATAAATATAAAGCTGTATACATTGTAAGTGGTGAATTCCCAAAATTAATTAAAATATTACATATTTTTACTTTAGTGATGAATGTATTTTTTTAATTCTTGAGCTCAGCGAAGCAGGAGCTTCTTTCTTATTGAACTGGATGAATATCAACGGTGGATGTAAACATTTTATACAAACAAGTCAAAGAGACGTTATTCTTGATGATGCAAATCTTACAAGAAGCATTGTAGTTGTATGTGATTAGAGATAATCCAGTCTTATACTTAATTATCTTGAATGTACAAGTGTCAAGTATTGTGTGGGTGTGGGTATGTGCATGGCATTAATTAATGAAACAAAGGCTATGATAAGACAATTTATGGTGTTTCATGTAATGTGATTGGTCAGAGAGGTATTGTAATATATGTATATATATATATATATATATATAAGTTGTAGAAGAGATGATGAGAGAATAAAGATGAGAACATACAAATATAATTTAAAATGAGAACTAATTTACAAAATAGTCAGCTGTACTGATATACTTTACTTGGATATTAATGATGATCAAATAACCCCCAAGAGTGATCTTGATATGTATCTTATTAATTATTTAAACTCTTTAGAGTATGTAAAAACAGTATTTGTTGAAGTAGAAATTATTGACGTTCACTTGATTCAACATTTGGTGGTTATATCAGTCAGAATATGGGGAAACTTGAAAAAGGAAAAAAGGACACAGTCAGAAGTATAATGCTGAAGACATATTCCCAATAAATAATAAATAGAATGCATCAATAAATACAAACAATACACGCACAGGTTTATGCATGTGTGTGTGTGTGCATGTGGTAAATTTTAGATTTATTTAAAACTGGTGTCGTTGTTGATGAATTTTGCATCATCCCTTGACTATGAGAATGCCCAACTCCTGTACTAGGTGCACCACCGAGCTCGATTCTTTTCGGGGATATTGGCGCTAATTAGAAGTTTGTACTTATTATTATTATTAGTAGTAGTAGTATTATGCTTGAATGGCATCAATATAAATTATAAATAATTTCAAAAAAATTGATTATTTCAATAAACTATCACTGCTATAAATTGCCATCATTACACAGGTTAACCACAGATCACTAAATATTGGTTTTATTTGATGAGTAGATTGGGTTGACAATGTCTCTATGCAGAATATATTAGTGCCAATCTGTGTGATGAGATTGAGAGTGCCTCCATGGATTTATTTAAAGACTAATATTTAGCTGTTTGCTTCGATCCAGCCACTGTTTCATATTTCAGTTGTTCTTTTTGCTCATTAGGCAATCCATACTTCTATTCATTCTTCAGTGTCCACCAAACTAATATTCAGTGACGCATGGTTAACCTGTGTAATGATGGAAATTTATAGCAGTGATAGTTTATTTAAATAATAATTTTTTTTTAAATTAGTTGGTAGTGCGTTAGACCACAGATTACTACCACCCATGTTCAACCCTCAGCATGGGCATATCTGAAGGTTGTTTCATCTATGACTTCGCTTCGTTACCTTCAGAGGTCGCTCGGCCCATTTGCACGTGCACAAAAGTGGCCGTAAAACATCAATCATCACCATCATCATACGATGAGATTGTATAGTTATCCATAAATTGATCAGTTTGCTTTGATCTGATACAAAGCTCTATTATGTGGTGAGATATCACTTATTTGCCTAAATATGCCAGTTGAGAATTGATAGCGATGTAACTGTCTTTGTGTACTCCAGTACATCTGTGTTTATTGCTGGCGATGGTCTTTCTTTGGATTATTTCCATTTAAAAAGCATCATAGTTGTCTCATAACTGGATCATGATTGTTTGCTTCGATCCAGCCACTGTTTCATATTTCAGTTGTTCTTTTTGCTCATTAGGCAATCCATACTTCTATTCATTCTTCAGCGTCCACCAATCCATAGCCATTGAATACCTTCCCCCTCACACAAACAAACAAACACACACACACACAGACACATGATTGATTACAGTATATGTTAGGTATATCATGGTATTAGCTGGTACTACTAGTCCAACAGAACATTACATTAAAACTGCCTCTTCAAAGTATTGTCTTGGATTTGATGCTAGCTCCAGATACTATGTTTATTTCAAATAACAACAACAACAAGGACAATGTTTGATTCATCTTCGGACATAACTTACGCGTTTGTGTACATTTACGTAGACTATGGATTAGCTTAGGTTTTATTACCTATAAATTAAGCTGTTTATGATTGGCTTGCTGTAACAGTTTTGTTATTTCGGCTTCATGAGTTACCAAAGAGGACAGCACGAGGCCAGACGGAGACATTACATCACATAATCAGATTAGGCGGCTTTCTTCTGTGATAATTTTTCTTGTTTGTGAAACTTCGTTATAGTGAATGGTGTATGCTGAGCATGTGATTGGTGCTTTCACACACCATGCGCCACGTTAAATCGTGTATTAGCTGGATGCTTTTCCGGGCATTTATTAAGTGAAATTATATAAAAATACGATCTGCTCTTTTGTTACTTGTATAATGGGAACATCTTGTAGCTGTCAGAAGAATAAGGTACATATGTTATGTTGAAATATTTACAGATTTATTAATTTGAAAATCATATCAATATATATATATATATATATATATATAGTGTATTCTTCCCTCATCAACTCACTGGAGGTGTTCCCATAGCATAGCAGTTACAGGAATCTGATTCATACCTTTGTTCGTGGGACTTTTCCCGAGGACATCAGTTCCTGGTAATATGTCATAGGTGTCAAGGCTAAACAACTGAATCACTCATCAACCCATCAATTTGTTTAGTAGCAAATTGCCACTGTATAATCAATATATTGATGTTCGGTGATGATGGATTGTTTGTGTTTATTTATATTTTAAATCAATTAAATATTAAAACAACATTAATCTGGATTTAATAAATGTTTAAACCTGCTGCTTGGTTAAATAAGGTAATAACTTAACATTTAGATAAAGATATTTAAAGAAGCTAAAGACAAAATTGTGAGTTGCACAAATATAAATTTCTATACTTTCATTTTTTTCATTTAAATATTAACCTAAAACTAGATGGTGAAGTTTACAGAGTAAGTGACAGTCTGCACAGAATTTAACAAAAATCCCATTTAAATTGACATCAACTGGTCATATCGTGAGTCCTCCTTAATTACATGATGTATTGGTGTTGAATCTTATGACAGTGTATACTTAATAAAGCACTTTCTACCATTCTAAGCACCGTACAAGTACATGCATTTAATTTCTGCCATGTTATAATGTCCTATTATGCAAACTGAACATTGGTCGGTAATTAGGCAAACTTTTATTACACACACACACACAAAACTTCATTTAATAAATACTTTTTTATTTCATTTTTATAGGTTAGACCAATAGCTAATGGTCTTCGTCCTAAGATTGCCGTCCAAGGTACAGCCTCTGTGACACAGATTCAGACCAACCGTTATGTCTACAATCAAGAAGCTCTACTCAAGTATCCAGTCCCACAACTTTCGAAAACACTAACAAAATATCTGGAGACAGTGCGTCCACTTCTCTCGAATGAAGATTTTAAACATGCTGAACAAGTAATGTCATTATATTTATGTAATATTTGCTATTGACTTGATAATACAACATTTTCATTTTAATTACAAATATTCTTCTACCTTATTCCGCTTTAGTTTGGCAGAAGTAAAATTTAAAATCTGAAATTACCTAGTCTGAGATAGTCAGTTACCCATTTGTACGCATTAAATGTGTTTGGGGATTAATAAATAATGTTTAAACTAAGTAAAATTTAAAATCTGAAATTACTTAGTCCGAGTTAGTCAGTTACAATATTTGTTTAAACAGTAGTTTCATATATACAAATCAGTTTTTATGTATTGTTCCCCCCCACATCAATTTTAATATTTTTTTGATTGCACACATTTGTTTATCATCTATCAACATAAATAATGTTGTTACACGTGTTGTTTTAGTCCTACTTTTGTGGGACTTTATCCTTGTATTTTCCTATGTTTCTCTTACTTTTTCTCTATTTTCAGTCCTACATTTCTCCTACTCTTTCACAAAGGTGTGCTGGACATCATATATATATATATATATATATATATATATATATGATGTGCAAGCAGTATAGTCTATATTTGAACATGTTTATGAATGTTCCATTTTCTAATTGTCCCCTGTCTATTTGTTTTGTAGTTTCTGATCAACTTAAAGTGTAAGGAATCAGTGGTTTTCAACTCGGATATGAAAGAAAGCTTTAGGTCTAATCAATAGACGTGGGCTAGAATTTAACCCACAGAGGGTCTAATGTTGTTATGATAATGAAAATGTACTGGTCAGTTTATTGTACGTTGCTTGAAAGCCCACTTCTTTCTAATTGAACACATACAAATACATCATTTATCACATCATGTATATATACAGTTATCAAGATTTGTTTGTTTTATGTTTTAAATATTGTTTTTATTATAACCCTGAGCTGGTTAAATTTAAAACATGGCCTAATGTGATTCTGTTTCTGGTATATATCCTACATTACTTGCGATTTTCATCGTGTGTTTCTGTCATCTTTGACAAACAGATGCTTGTACGTCACATTTGTGTGAAAAGAAACAGAAATCTGTGCCCAGGCTGTTATTCCGTCAGAGTCAAATTTGTTTAAATCTTTTGTATTTTGGAATAATCAGTTCGCTTCCCCCACAGGTTGGGGGTTTAGCATTGATCTACAATGGCTATGATTAGATCACCTTCCATGTCATCAGATCTGCAACGAAAAGCTGGCCTTGCTAAATCATCTCATCTTGCTGAAGCATTTCTAAACCTTACTCATTCTAATTATATAATCAAACATGTTCTCCACAATGCACGATAACTACTCAATTGAATACTCTGCACCAACACACATTCTATTTCCAGCTGGTGTCAGATTTCCAGAACCCGAACAGCACGGCCAATAAACTACAGGCTTTATTAGAAAAAAGGGCAGCTGAAATGGACAACTGGGTAAATATTTCTATTGTGGTTTATTGAAGATGTTACTTCCTCCTTTAAGGTCATATACACCAGTTTTTTCTGTCATGGGATACTTTATTTTCTCAACTAGCAGAATTATCCCAAATGACTGGTGGCATCAGATATAGAATGGGTCGTCTGTATGATGCAGGCACAAGTTTGTATCAAAATATCTGTCGGATAATACCAATAATGTAATATTTAAAACTATTCTTACAATAATTGTTTTATCAATTGGAAGAGTCTCATCTGTTGAATTTGTTAATTATGACTAATTCTTTGACAACAAATTCTGAATTAATGTCCAATGTGTTACATTTTTATATAATAATATAATAATAATAGTATTTTATATGATGTCTTATTCAATTGAAATTGCTCTAAGGTGCTTAACAGTTAAAACACAATTAAAACTTATTCTGAGCTCATATAGATTAAAAACATTTCATACATAATAAACTGGTTTAATATTATAAATACGCCAATTTAAGTAAATGGGTTTTAAGAACCTTACAAAATATATCTTTACTTGACGCAAGCTTAATGTGGTTTGGCAATTCGTTCCACATATATTATGGAGTCATTCTAACATTTTTCTCCAGCTAACAGACTGGTGGCAGAGGGTAGCTTATCTAGAGTACCGTATGCCTGTTACTGTACACGTGTCACCTGGTATTACACTACCAAGGCAGAACTTCAAAGGTTTAGAAGGTCAGCTCAGGTGTGTCTAACATGAATACGATTATCTAATATTATAGTTTATTATGCATTTTGTATTTGTCAGCATTCTGATTAAATTAAAGAAAGATAAAGTTTGTATTTAGATTGTTAATATTTAGTGTTTTACTGTAGGACTGCTGCCAAGATATAACTGGTTTGTTAGACTTCAAGATAATGTTAGATAAGTAAGTATTGAAAGGATACATCCAATGTGAATACTTTTATTGATCATATCATTTTTGTGAATGGACATAGCTAGGCAGTGTGTGTGTGTGTGTGTGTGTGTTCACTTGCAACAGATACCTACGTTTATATATTTTTGCTTTGGCCAAACTTTATCTATAATTAGTTCATTAACTCTATCATAATCATTATTATCAGAATTACAACAATAGACATCATATGCTGAATATCATCATTCCTGTTTATCAATGAATATTATATATATATATATATATATATATATATACAAATATGTATATATTTGAAGCTTAACCCCCACCTTTAGAAATCATATATTGTGTACAAAAAAAACTTTATAACATCTCATCATAGATGCAACAAAATGTTCTCCGTCACTTTTGTAATGTGTGCAGTAACAGTTTTGTATTGTATAATAACACACAGGGAAATATAGTAAAACATATTCCAGAAACAACATTACAAAGATCATAAGTGTTCATGGGGGTTTCTGAAGGTACAAGCCAAGTTTTTGTCTAAGTTCTAATTAAAACGTTAAGATTGAGGACTGGAAAAACAAATATGTTTGCATTTGGTGGCTAATTTGATGCACGAAAGTATGAAGTATTGCAAATTTGAGCATATCCATTACAGATGAGCAAAATAAAATTGACATAAATAAGTAAACAAATCCTTTATGAAACAAAATTTCCATTCATAATACAGTAAATGTTTGCCAAAGGAATTGGGATCCAGGAGAATGTCAATTAACTTGAAGGGTTATATCATTATATTTTGGGTTATTTCCTGTTATTTCTAGCCACACAGTTCCCATAGACAAATTAGGTCAGAAACCATTGTGCATGTCTCAATATTACCAGATGTTGTCAACGTGTCGAATTCCTGGAGCCAAACGTGATGAAATGGTCACCTACCCAGGTGACCACCCAAAGGCTCCAAAACACATTACTGTCATACATAATAACCATGTGAGTTGGATTCTGGGTAAAATGCTGATTTAAATTAAGAACATTTACCATTTTGTATATGCTTATATATAGTATATATTAGTGTATAATAACATATGCATAAAGCTATATCTGTAAAAGTATTTACTTTCAGTTCTTTACAGTGCCTGTTTATGGCTCAGATGGTGCTCAACTAAGCATGAAGCAGTTGATTGGCCAGTTTGAACATGTTATTAACCAATCACAGTCCCCAGCACCTCCTGTTGGTATTCTTGGTACTGATAAGCGTGATAATTGGTACAAGGCATATACCAAAATGTGCAAAGGTATTAGTAAACTCTGTTCAAGTGAAATTTGTAAAACAAAATCCAAAACAAAATGCAATGAATATTGTATTACCATTTTTACTCTACATATTTGACTATCTGATTATAAGTTTTGCTTTAGACTCCATTTTGTCAGTGCCATAAATATTTTTAAAAGACATTGATTGTTAACATCAATTTTTTTAAAGTGGTTTCAATAAAACATGTTTATTCTCATGGCTAGTTGGTAGCACATTGGACCACAGATCACTACCACCTGAGTTCAAATCTCGGCATGGGCATATCTAATGGGTGTTTCATCTTTGACTTGGCTTCATTACCTTTGGAGGTCGCTCGGCCCATTCAGCCTACCATGTGTACAAAATGGGCCATAAAACATCAATCTTCTCATCATTTTCCATTTAGATAAGAAGAACAAGCAGAATTTTGAGGAGATCCAGAGAAGTATTGTTGTGCTTTGTCTGGATAAGTCCATAAATGACAATCATCATGATGAAGTGACTAGTATGCTCTATGAGATGCATAATGGCTCGGGTAGTCAATGTAATAGTGCTAACAGATGGCCAGATAAAACCATACAGGTGAGTGAGTGAGTGAGTGAGTGAGTGAGTGAGTGAGTGAGTGAGTGAGTGAGTGAGTGAGTGAGTGAGTGAGTGAGTGAGTGAGTGAGTGAGTGAGTGAGTGAGTGAGTGAGTGTAATAGTGCTAACAGATGGACAGATTATACCATACAGGTAATAAATGAGTGAGTGAGTGAGTGAGTGAGTGAGTGAGTGAGTGAGTGAGTGAGTGAGTGAGTGAGTGAGTGAGTGAGTGAGTGAGTGTAATAGTGCTAACAGATGGCCAGATAAAACCATATAGGTGAGTGGGTGAGTGAGTGAGTGAGTGAGTGTAATAGTGTTAACAGATGGCCAGATTAAACCATACAGGTAATAAATGTTTACTGCGCTGAATTATTGATGATGGATGGTTTTCTTTATACAGTGAGTGAGTGATTGAGTGGGTGGGTGATTGATTAGGTGGGTGGGTAGTTGTTTGAGTGAGTGAGTGAGTGAGTGAGTGTAATAGTGGTAACAGATGGCCAGATAAAACCATACTGGTGAGTGAGTGAGTGTAATAGTGTTAACAGATGGCCAGATAAAACCATACAGGTGAGTGAGTGAGTGAGTGAGTGAGTGAGTGAGTGAGTGAGTGAGTGAGTGAGTGAGTGAGTGAGTGAGTGAGTGAGTGAAGAAGTGAGTATACAGGTAAGTGGTGAGTGAGTGAGTGAGTGAGTGAGTGTAATAGCACTAACAGATGGCCAGATAAAACCATACAGGTAATAAATGTTTACTGCGCTGAAATATTGATGAAGGATGGTTTTCTTTGTACAGTGAGTGAGTGAGTGACTGAGTGAGTGATTATTAACCAGTGCACTAATAGAATGCTGTTTGGTTAGTCTACTTAATTACACTGATAATGTGAAATGCTAATAATTATGTTAATCAAAGGTCAAACGGTGTTCATGCCATACTCTATTATAAAATATTTATCTATTGTTATTGTTTCAGAATATTTTCTTATTTACACATAAAAATTAATCTCATTTACCAAAATGTTAATGTGCACCAGTGTACTGGTATTGTATTTGTTGAATTATGAAGCTGATGATTATTACTTAATTTTAATGTTTTGAGCTAAGAAGCCTCTAAGATTTAAGGTAATAGACACTGAACTTTGCCTTTACGTTGATTTATTGGTCTTAAATTATGATACACTCTTTCTACAAATGAAGTTTTAAAACTTTGTCTGGTCATAGAGTCACAGGTCTTAGAGTGAGATATTTTCAACATGAAACTAATATAAATATCAGTGAATTGGCAAGCATTCATTCATGTTTAAATTTTTATTAATTTTTAACAGTCACTATCATACTGAATAAAAATTGTGAGGTTAAATGGTATGAAATTAAGGGATATTCTGTATGTTTTAGTTTTTCCCTTTCATTTTCTATTTTTACATAATGCTGCTGATTCAAAATACAACCAATTTATATTTCTTCAGGTTGTTGTCGGTCCAGAGGGACAAATAGGTTGTTCATGTGAACATGCGACAGCTGAAGGGCCACCAATATTGGCACTTTTAGAATATTGCTTGCCCTTTGTGTAAGTACGATGGTAGTGTAAGTTATTTCTACTAGTATCAGGCATGAGAATGTATAATGCCAAAAGCTCTGAAAACAATTGTGAGGGGTTATAAAGGGGGGTTTACACAAATCATGAGAATGAAAATTTTCGTTGGAAAAACTCTGAAATCCACAGATGTGTAGCACTGTCACTTATCTTTGTGAATACATCGGTAATGTTACAAATGCCAATACTCTCTCAGTCAAGCATTTGTGTACTGAGTATGCCAGTATTTTTCTATCATTTGTATAAGTATCAGTAATTACCAGTCAGAGCAGACAGCTTTCATTTAGATACATAAGTATATTGTCGGCCATTTTGTATGTATGTTAATACTGTGATGCAGAATTCACATTATTTAGTTTTGGTTATTTTTCCCATTACTTCATTATGACCATTAAAATATAATAAAGCAGTGTACCATGTTGTTGTTTTTTCTGTTTCAGTGAAAAGGATATACCCGAGTCATCCCCAGCACCTGGAGTGGCACTTCCAACTCGTCTTGATTTTTCCATATCACCTGATATTAGTGATATGATGGTGTCATCTTGTCAAGCTTTAGATAGGTAAATATCTTAGAGCAGTTTTTAGTGTGAAAATATTCTATGCGTGGAAAGTGTAAGGGATAATTGCCCTTCGGTTGGAAATATTTTGCAGATGATAACCCAGTTTTAACGTCACAAAAGAACTGTAAAGAATAGTACTGAACATCTGTTGCATTTCTTACCTAACTTACATTCAGATACATAATTTCTATGTTTTTGTATATACAATATTTACTCCTTTTGTTGCCATGGATAGTTATTTAAATAATTATTTGTGTATTATTTTTGTGGGCTAGTGGAAATATAGGTAAGGATGTGTTGTTGCTGTAGTTTCCATATTTGCTATTGTAATACACTCCTTTATCTATGGCAGCCCATTAAGCCTACCATGTGCACAAAAGTGACCGTAAAACTTTAATCATCATCATCATCCTTCATCTATGGGTAATATATTGTTATTATGCATGAATGTTGACTGAAATTGTTGGGTTCGAGTTATGTTCAAGATGTTATATGTTTCAATCAGACATGGGGTCAATTCATTTCCGGAATTGGAATTACTTATTTAAAAAAAATTGGAATTAATGAATTTGGAATTGAAGTTTGCTACCAAAACAAATTTAATCCACAAATTAATTTACCACTTAATTTTTTTAATTCAGATATATTTTCAGAAACAATCCTACTTGGAATATAAACTACTTGGAGTAGGTATTCCAAGTAGGTACTCTATCTAGAATTGGAATTTAGAATTGATAAATTTGATTTGGAATTGGAATTGACAAAATGTAATTGATTTCAATGTACGATATCATGTTTACTGATATTGGGAATATTGAATACTGTATATACTCGTGTATAGGCTGCACTCGTGTATAAGACGCACCAGGTTTTAGAACCAATAAACCCTGCTAGAGTCGAACTCGCGTATAAGACGCACTCAAATCTGCAAATTTATTCAAAACCCCAAAATGTAATCCCAGGCCGTTTTCACCCACTGTGTGATGATAGGTAACAACGGCCGCTTCAGGTTGTCTGCTGCTGTGCGTTCGTTTCCATAATGCTGTTTGAAGTAGTTTATTAGTAGTTCTCATATGCCAGCTTTAGAAGTAATTAACACACTGTTTGCTCTAATCGTTTTCCTTTGATGTGGCTTCTATGGTCATTCCTTGCGTGGCCTCATTTACCGTTCCATTCAATTACACACGCTCACACATTTCGATAGTAATGACACGTCTTAGATATACCAAAAATAACATCTGCCTCTAATAGTTTATGGAGGCGGCCGTATTGGTCATAGTGCGGCCGTTTTCATATCGCAGCCGATTTGGACCTACAGCTTTTGTAGGATTAGGCTGTCGTACTTTTCTGGATTTCTGTGCTTTCCAGATAAATTGTCATCCGGATCATTTGACACCTCTAGATAATAAATCATCATGTGCTGGCCATTACCAGATGGCCTTGGTACCAGCAACAGTCTGACCCTGACTACGTTACCCATAAATTGTTACATGACAACAGACCAACGGCACTGTACTCACTGGGTCTGCGAAAATATCCATTTTAGTGATGATTACATCTTTAGACTTCAAACGTGCAGCAACTCAAAATGAAATTGTCTGCTAAAATCTTAAACAGACAGTGGCTGAGACTTGTTAGTATGGCAGATAGCCTGGTTGGATAATCTTAGCAACTATGTAGGAATTATAATCGTCCTGTAGTTATTTCTGTAGTCATGCCTACGCAATGGATGAATAAACAGTTACGTATTGTTACAAAAACCAAATACACATGATCAATCCGAACACCTAAAGATCATGGGCCGATATTGTCGCCCGTTAACCCAGCAACCTTGGAGGCCTGTGAACTTTACACTTTGTGGTCACGTCACCAATTAGAGCATTGGATTAAATAATCATGGTGGTTATCATGATTAAGTTTGGTTTCGAAAGACAACAGACGACCTGTGTATAAGACGCACTCGCTTTTGGCGATGATTTTGTGGTATCAAAAGTGCGGCCTATACACAAGTATATACGGTAATCATTATAGGAGTTTTTAAATTATTTATAACATGTTTGATTCAATGACTAAACTATCCTAGTCATGGTTGGGTTTAACTGTTTTCACAACTATAAAACTAAAAATGTAGAACATTGTATTTTATAAACATCAGTGGCTTTGATACTTGTATATATCTTTATTTGTCATCATTCCACAGATGATACTAGACAAACTTCACCTATCAGCTAATGTGCATGTGTATGTTGTATGTATAAAGTGGGCACATGTCACAAATACTACGAAACAAATATACATTATAATTTCTTTTGAATAACATTTTGACGAACCCTTTAGTTATATCTGCTTGTTATGTCCCTTCTGTAATTACTGCAGTATTGTTGTCTTTAAAAAAATATTATTTCAGTACCATCCAAGATCTGGATTTAATTGGATCTAAATTTGATGTTTTTGGCAAGAATGTACCAAAAGCGAACAAATTGAGTCCTGATGCGTTTATCCAGGTGGCACTACAGTTGGCTTATTACAGGTGAGAGAAGAAAATAGAACATGTTTTTGATGGACTAGTAAGTAATACAGGTTCATCTTAATGAGAAGTTGTTGAATATATGTTTATAGGCCACATGTATGTAAAAGTAACAGAACATATTTCAATAATAAAAAATAAACATTGACAAACAATTTGGGAACATTTTGTGATCATTAAATTCATCAGCATATCATATTTTTCCATGTAATATGTAACTTACTTTGAACTGGTTAATGTTCTGCATTAATCAATTATCTGAGAAATGGTAATAAATCACTGTGTGTGTGTGTGTGTGTGTGATAGTGCCTTATCTCAGTTGTACGCTACCAACTTTAGTTAATCAGATGTTGCATGTCATCATTAATGGACAGCCTTTCCTTTTGATCCTGTTGTATCATATATAGCATTACTGACTTATACGAGCTCGGGCACCTCCATGGCCTAACTGGTAACACAATTGGCCACAGATCTATAACACATAGGTTCAAAACCAAACTGGGCTGTGTGAAAAGAGTGTTTCATCTTACACTTCTTAACAAACTTATCTAATCTACTTGTTACATAACAGTAGTCTGGACTCACTCTTTATAAAGTCTTTCCAGGGATATGAATTGATTTCCTTACCGACCTTATCTGTCTGTGTCATCGTTTATCAGGATGTATGGCCACCCAGTTGCGACATATGAGAGTGGTTCTTTGAGACTTTTCCATCGCGGTCGTACAGACACAATCAGATCGTGTACTTCAGCATCACTTGAGTACTGTCAAACGATGGTCAATCCCAACAGCTCCATCTCCGAGAAAGTACAGAAGTTAAGAGATGCTGTCATGGCACACAGAAAGTACACAGATGAGGTAATAAACAAAAATTAATGTACTGGTATTGAAAATCGGTGTGTGTGTGTGTGTGCATGCATGTGTGTGTTAGGGAACACTCATACGTCCAAATCTTAGAGAGCCAGTTAGAAGTATTTCCTTATACATTCTTAATGATAAATAATATAATATTTTATTATATATAAAAAGGAAAACTCAAATGATTGAGATTAGACTTTATTGAAAATAAAAGAATAATCCAAATGAGAGACTAGTAACAAATATTTAAAATAAGCTTTAGCTCGAGATTAATGTGACAGATGTCACATTCATATTAAAACTGTAGATGTCATTATATGTCATCAGGTTATCAAAGGTCAAGGTATTGATAGACATTTTCTTGGTCTGAAGTTGATTGCTTTAGAGAATGGGATAGATCTGCCAAAGTTGTTAACGGATCCAGTTTTTGAATCCAGTTGTTATTGGCAGCTGTCCACAAGTCAGGTTAGTATTGTTGATGTTATAAAATTATTTTTATTAAACAGACAGTTGGGTTATAGTGATTAGGTCACCTTAAAGTGGAGCTTCTTCCAGATGAGATTTCTCCTATTAATACCTAATGTTAGTGACTAACTAAAAGACCTACTGTTAATGACTAACTGATAGACACACTTCTTAACTAACTGGATGACTAACTTTTATTTACTAACCTGTGTCATAACTATATGTTTTACTGTTATTAACTAACTCCTATGACTGTTTAATGGTGAATTGAAAATATTAATGGCAATTACACAGATTGTTAAATAAATACATACACACACACACACACACATATATATAGACATAGTAATTGCTGCATGTGAAGTTTATCACTGTTTATGTTTCAACTCACAGGTGCCCACAAAATCAGAGAACATCCTATGCTTTGCCCCTGTCGTACCAGATGGTTATGGTGTATGTTATAATCCAATGGAGAAGTCCATGCTATTTGCTGTCTCAGCCTGGAATAGCTGCCCAGATACTAATGCTGCCAAGTTATATAGCCACCTCAAAGAAGCACTAATTGATGCCCAGGATATCTTAATGCAATCCCAAAATTCAAACCTTTGATCAACCCTTCTTCCTGATTATACAGTCATGTAGTAAGCAGGAACATGTTCAATAACAGTTGTGAATTTTTATGACTATATCTGGCCTGTATACTGCACAGATTTGTTCAAAAGTAAAGACTTGATGCACATGATATCAATCAGATGATAATTTAGTTAACAATTTGTTTACCAGTAGCTTTTGTTTGACAAGTCTTATAACATAAAAAATTATTTCTAGATAATTTTGTATGCTATGTGATATACACACACACACATATATATATATATATATATGTGTGTATGTGTATAATTTATGTTTAGCCTTAAATTGTTTTGTTTTATATTAAATTATATACACCTGATTCTGTGTTGTTATACTCGGTCTTCCAGCTTTGTCTATTTACTTTTGGAGTTCATTCAGTGCATTTAACCTACCACGTGCACAAAAGTGGCCCTAAGTTGGCAACATTTACATTTCATAAATTGTGTAATGTTTTTTTTTAAAGCAATCAAACATTTATCCAAGCACTTAGTATATATATATATATATATATATATATATATCACTTGTAACTCAATAATGATCCACTTGTAATACATACAGAAGTTTCTGTCATCCTTAATGAGCATCTGCAAATTTCAAACACGTAACATTTTTTGTGATAAAATGATTACAACTATCAGTTATACAGCATCACTTTACTCCCGACGACAGTCCCTCTGGCACAGGCTATCTAAGGAACGGCTCGTAATCGATATAATTTTGTCATAAATTCGTGAAGTGTGTTTTTAAATATCAATTTGAAGCTGAAGTTAAAAAATTCAATTTACATCCTCCCAACTCTGTGATGACAAAAAAAACATCCAAAGGACACTTTTACTTCATTTATTTTGTAGAGTAATCCAATCGTGTAAAACATGTTTTCAGACAAAACATGTTCACGGTGGCATACGTTTATCATGTTATGTTTTAGAGATGAAATGGATTAATGCAACAAAATGTAGGTTATTATTAGTCCAATCATGATATATAAACCGTACGTAACATTTATAAGATGTTTTTTCCACATAAATCATCACTGAAGATTTTATTCAATTCAATAACAGGCATCACGTTACTCTTACATCAGCATTCGTGTTTATGTATGTCTGAAAAATAAATACATATGCCTGCGTGTGTGAAACAATTTTAACAAAAGCACTCGACCTTGATACATGCAGCTAACCGAGAAAATTACTTCAGTTTCTTTTTTCTGCGTACAAGGTTTTCCATATAGCTACCAGGTACATCCGACTTGATGATGTGTGAGAATTGTTCCTGTATGCGTGTGAAGTGACCTCCCTCCCAAAATATCTTGCCACACTTGGCGCAAACGTAGAACTCCTTGACCTTGTCTAACATGGCCTCCGGCAAGACATCAACTAACAGCGGAACATGATTTGGTCCGATGGTTAGAGTATCCAGATCAATGTGATCATATACACCCGGGTTGTCTGCTGGCGATTTGTCTTTGAGGTCTTCCTTTTGTATAGTTCTGCTATCCCGACCTGAAGGCCAACAGGTGACTTTTTGACCTTGACCCAAGCTAGTCATCTTTCTGATCCAAGCTTGCTGCATTTCTGCTGGATCCACCAATAAATAATGATCTCCATTACACGCCTGATTGAATTAAAATAATTATATTAATTACGTCAACAACTCCTGGAGTAAATAAGCAAGATATTAGTATCAGTAGGTCTCTAATGTAAGTCTTGATACATGAAATGTTAGCTATGAATTATTTTTAAAACATTGAGAAAACAAGCAGAATCCAAGCTTGAGGTCACCATGTTGAGGAAAACAAAAGGTTAGCATAGGGTTATAAAAACAAATATATTCCAATGGCACAATGGTCAGAGCGCTGCACTACAAACCTCTAGGTTAGAGATTAGAATCAGACTTATAGCTGCGTTTGTGAAATATGATTTCCCTCAGCTATTGCCTGCTCAGCCGTACATACCTAAACAATTCAATCCAATTCAACATTCAGATAATTAATTGGATTTTGTCTTCGTTCAAATAATTCTAACAAGCAGCCAGTAAAGATCAAATGAATGTTCAACCATGGACGGGTCTAATGTATCCATACAGACCTACTACCTAATCACTTCTATTATATCAAATCACTGGAGAAAAATATATAGGTAGTTTGGTGTTTAATTGAATCATTGTATCCCTTAAATAGTAAGTTAGTACGCTATCACTCGATTACAAATATACACCCATTATTTAAATATGAATGTGGATCTGATGACACCTTGGAGAAAGCAGAACTGTAGTGAAATTAAAGCTGGTATTTGGCTGATGAAATAGTTTTTGTGAGCACATCAATAGACAATATTTACACCAGATGGGCAGTGAGTAACAATAACATGTTGCAGGCCAATGTCAATGGGATACATTCAATTTCATAATCAAGTCAGACACCAGCTGCTAATTACCAAATAAATTAATATAATGTTATATATTTGATCATTACTGTAACATTTCTATACATTTATCTATGATATCTGCTATTGGTTTTGTTTGCCATTTTATTATTCTTGTGTCAGGCCTGAGAATGTATAATGCCAAAAAATTCTGAAAACAATTGGGTGTTCCTCTGAAATCCACAGATCCATGGAAAATATATTATTTAAATTTCATAATCCAGCAGAACCTGTGTGTCCACACAATATATCCAAGTGTGTACTTTGACTGATTGTATATATCTACCACTGATAGTAAGATAATTGCACTGAAATTTCTATATTACATAACATCTAGCATTATGTCTGCTGAACAAACATCATTTACCTGACATCTGGTAAATATATCACCTGGAGTAACCTCGACATTGAAATGTGTTAGCACTTCCTTTACTTGATCTTTAGCTTTACCTGGTCCAACGTTATAACAGTAACCAACAGGAACCTGACTCCTTAACTGAAATGACAAATAATTAGATTAGTCAACTCCAAATGGATATTAATATAACTTACTTTTAATCAATGTGATATTAAACACCACACACACATATCATGAACATAATAAACCTCTGACAAAGAGTTAACACCATATTATAAAACATTGGCTTACCGGTCTGTAATTGTAATATGCTGATACTTCACAAATTAGTGATTTACTTTATACAATGCTCTAAATTTAGAAATGAGGAGACTCTGCTTAAAGGTCACAGGAAAAGGTTTCCCAAATTAGTCAAAACGTTAGTGTTATATATTAAAATCAATTTCAATCAGTTAGATATTTAATTTCTTTCCTAGAAATAAAGTTACAGTGGTTTTAAAACTTGCTTTGCTAGCATCTCACATGGCCGAAATTTTGGAATCATTTTAAAGGAAATAGGATAGCTGTTGGTTAGAAATGTTTTGAGTGTGATAGTGCATCTGATAGGGAATAAAACAATTGTTTGTTATGTTATATTTACTTAGAAATGTGAAATTTCTTTTCCCATTATCTTTAACAATTAATTGACTGGAACCATATTTAAGCAAAAAAAAACAAAAACACATTTGATCTTGCATTAACAATTTTAAAATTCACCAGTTAATAAATAATAATTAATATAGGAATAAAGCTATCAGTTGGCAATACATAATTAGCTGATAATTACCTGTGGTCATATTTAATTGACTGTTCTGGGTGTGATATTATTTCACATGTTCATTAATGTACTATGATAATTTAGTACATCCTCACATCCTCCACCACTTATTAGACAATAATATATTTCAACAAAAATTCAAGTTGTATTTCACAAAGAAACATGCAACCTAAAAATGCTCTAATAATCGACTTATCATATTTACTCCATATTTATGCACACTCTATTTTTATTTCTATAAATGGTTTGTGCTTAAAAATTAATTAATTACATGACTTCTATATATTATTGCATAATTAAAATGTTGACTGTCTGTGAAATAAAAAAATTAGCACCTCAGTAATAATCTTTACCACAAGTTGTTGAATATGATATGGAAATTAGATTATATATTTTTGGAACTATTCGTAAAGTAAATTAATATATTTATCAGCAACACTATATACCATGAATCTGTCTCTGAACTGAGATAGACAGCTTATAAGCTATGCACCATAACTACTCTGATACGAACTATTGGTTAACATCTAGCCAACATCTGTTAACTAACAATAACATCTGCTCACTTTACAAGAACACCTGCCTACGTACCATAACAAATGGAGATCCAGATGTAAGAATAATTCTGTCTTCAATTCTAGATATCTGAATGGGAATTTATATGAGAATTAATACACTAAATGAACAGTCAATAGTTTCCTTATAACATAGATTTGTTTTCTTCTCATATCAAAATGCCCAACAACTATGACTATGAGAAAAATACTTACAAACTATACATATATATATATATATATATATATGTTACAGTTAATCTGTATGTTATAATTTTCAGGTAATATGTTTATTGCTAACTGAGATTTAATACAGATTACCTGATTATACAGATTAAATGTAACACATATGTGTGTGTTTTTGCTTATTTTTTAGTGAAAGTAAATTATTTCTGTGGACATGATCAATTCCATTTCCAAATTCATAAATTCCAAATTCTAAAGAAATTCCAATCCAGAAAGCAATTGAGCCCATATCTGGAATGAACTACAAATTTCTTAAAGCTTTCATAATATGAATTCCTTACCCCCCCCTCCAACAACAAAATATATAGAAAGCATCCAAGTATGTTTGAACACAAAGAATAAAATCCATAAAGTGCTCTTAACATAAACAAATCAGAAAATTTGACACAATGATAAGGTACATGTCTTGGTAACCAAACTTACAGTGGCACATTTATCATGTGGATCCTCATTATCCAGTATGTATACATCAACACCACAACATCGTAGATAACGACCTAATCCTTGTAACATATTATCACAGACGACCTTCAGCTGATGTGGAGATGTCGGAGGACCAGAATGTGATGGAGGATTGGGTGGTATCTGATCATATATAATATACAGAGATGTATAATATAAGGTTAGCTAAAGTGACTGACATACAATCTATATAATTCTAGTCACAGGAGAGATGAAATACCGGAATAAAATTACGGTGTGTGTATGTGTGTGTTTGTGTGTGTGTGTGTACACTACCTGTACTCGGTTGCCTATTCTTTCTGGTTTTTCCACCACCTTCTGCTGTCTTCTTTCCGCCTTTGTTTTCCTTGGTTTCGTCTTATAATCTATCATCGACTGAGTGTTGATGTTCAAACCAAGATGTTTAATCTTCTCAACCAAAGCATCATAGACCTCCACCAGACAATACGCATCTAGGGCTATAGAGTAAATAAAGACAAGAATAATGAGGATGACAATGATTCTTAGATAAACTACATGTAAAATGTTTGAAGTTATATAACAATTATAAATAATTAAATAATAATGTTCTCTTTTTATAAATCTGTATGTCTAAACACTAGTCAATTACATCACAAATATCATTTAATGTATGTCTAACATGAAGCCGAACTTATACTAAGAGCAACTTATCATTCTATTTACTGCTGTCTCAGTAATTGGTAACTGTTTTCTCACACGTGAATAGTCTGAACATCATCTCAGAATGTTATTCAGATAACAAATCTTTTCTATAAACCAAGAGAGTCAAAATTCCTCTCTTAAATAACCATGTTTTATGCTTCTGATAGACTAAATAAGTATCTCCAGAGGCAATGAGGTGAAAGGAAAGATGAAATACTCCTCATGGAGTTTCACTCCAGGTCCTAGCAGTCTATAACCTACCATACTACCAGCTTGGCAATGAAGTCACCGCTTACTAGGTGATTTTATTTATAAAGACGACTATGGATTAAATGTCTGGCATCACTAAGTACAAGTTGTTTGCATGACCCAGTTGTATCAAAGTAAACAAGCATGAGCCAATCATACAAGTTCTGGACAAAAATATACTTCTGAACTGACAGCATAGTTGGTCCAAACATTCTCATATGTTACTATAATGGCCAAAGAAAACTATTTAATGAAATTCTGTATGAAATTTATTTTGTACTCTTGTAACATGAACCGTTCACTGAGCTGTCAGATTTATATAAATGCACAGATAACTGTGTCAATTAGCAGTATTTATAGTAGGTTGATCCCAGGATCAGGTCACTAGGATGGCTAAGACAGAACATCTATGACATGATTCAATCTGGATAGAGACAGATATATGATCATAGTGCTCACTGATGTCAGAGCATTTGAATTTTCTCATTCCTGCAAAACAATCAGGCATTCGAGAAAGCCAAAATGGTGACCCTCCATTAATTTGGATTATTTCCTTATATCTATGAGGTCAGGAATATAGTTGTAGGATTTGGGGCTACTTTTATAAGCATTACACATTTAAGTCATATTATCTGCCAGTGAACTGTTCTTTTTACAACAAATCAGCACAAAAGATCATCTTAGGTTCCTTATTTTAAACCAATTTTACAGCATGCACACACACACATATATATATATATATATATATATATATATATTGGGACATTTATAACCACAAAATTTCCAGGGGAAAACATTTCAGATGGAAATCCTCCTATTTAAAGTATCAATTTCCAAGGAGACAGTATTACAACCATGACATGATATCACATAATAATAATATTCAGAAGTATTCATGGATAGTTAGTTTACCAGCATATTTTA
>JAODUP010000658.1:0-117500 GCA_025642065.1 Paralvinella palmiformis | reverse complement strand
AGCGATCCATACCTTACTGATGTCCTTTATACAAGTTGAGAAGTCTTCCTGGGTATCAATCCAGTGTATGGATTCTTCTCCCAGCTTAAAAACATGATGAAACTCAGCTTTTCTCTCATTAGCTGATGTATGATGGCCATCCATTAGCTCATCTGAAAACTTAACGCTGAAATTCAAATAAACAACATTAAAATAATAATAATAATAATAATAATAATAGCCGAAATGGCAGTTTTTTTTACATTGCTGCCAACCTCAAATGAGAGAGACGTATATGGTCTGTAATTTATAACTTCCTCACAGAGACTAATTCTAAATAAATTTACAACTGATGGTATTTTCAATGGAGAAAACCTTGCCAGTTGCCTGGCTTGATGTAAAACTCCTCCTACTATAGTGCCATGGCTGTGGCGTGAACCTGCGACCTCCCACACAGAATGACCTTAGGCATAGGTAAATAGTCTCAAGCTCTACACATGAGGCCAAAGATAATCAAATTAAATAATCAAAATTACACTTGGCCTTAAATACCAATTTCATCAGTTAAACCAATAGTTATTTGTTGAATGATCAGTACACATTCAAGTCATTCAGAACTCCTGATGATGCTTTATCAAAATCCTTAACTAAATCATGGTCCTGATATTTCTTATTGTCAGAATGTAGTACATATGAGATATTCAAATACAGGGATCAATTTCATATTCCAGAATACTACTGTGGCTATTGATGCCAATTGAATCCAGCTTCGCAGCACCTGCCACACAGCTTTCCATTAAAAATCCAAGGAAATCAGACTTGACTCTTATGTAATTATGGAGGTACTTTTAGCTATTTATCAAACAGAGACCACACTGGAAATAAAGGATGGTGATTTCCTGAGTTATACCCATCCAGAATCACAACAGAATCATGAAAATAAACCAAACTATCGATTTAATGCTCTGACAACAGGAAGTTGGTCAAACCATAAATACCATGTATTAGTAGGACCACATACCATATGACAGATCACTGACCACATGATAAGACTAATGACCATGTTAAGACCAGTAGCCAGAAGACAAACCATTAACAACTCAACAGACAGACCACATAACAGATGATAATACAAGTGACAACAAGACAGACCAATGATAAGATGGTAAGACTAATGATTAGACAATAAGACCAATGATCAGATGGCAGACCAACAGGTAATTTGTGAATTCATACCAAAGACTAATATTCAGTTCTCTATCTTACAACTGGACTACAATATACGGACCTTAGTCACATAACCAAATCAGTAGAACAGTCTAAACAAATACTCTCTATGCTAAACTAGTATACTGTAATGCAATGGGCTGTGACACAGAAATAATCAGAAATATCAATATTAAAATGGCTTTTGATATTATAAACATTAAATAGGTACAACTGTTTCATAAAAACAAATTTCAAATCTAGCTCTAATTAAATAATTAATTAATCAAAGATCTATAACATCATCGCAATAAACCACTTTATTTTTCGTACAGAAAATTTAACATACCTCTTGGCAGTGGCCACAAGAGGTACAATCTGATGAGGTAATTTCTCCAGTGGTAAAGCATAATGTTTGGCCCACCTGGCTGCTTCCTCCATGTCATAATAACTCACCAGCTGTTCAACAAATTCCAGCTGTACCAGCTGGTTACCATCAGCTGTACTCTGTATCAGTTCAACCCACTGAGGTGTACCTATACCATGCTGAAAAACAAAAACAGGATTCATCAGATATATTTTATATTGGTATCGTTTACACCTCGCCATCACCTATATAACAGTTCTAATGCAATCTTCAAATCTAAACCGTAACAATTTTTATATTGCTCACCTGCTGATCAATAAACAAGTATCGATTTAAGAAAACAAACATAACGCTAATAATAATTAATGCAATAACCCTTCCAACAATGTAGCCTCAGTGTTTTAAACACTTTAACAACTAGCTTTAGGTAGGAACCGAATATTTATGATCAAAACGATAACACTAAAAGAATGGAACAATACTCCACTTGATTGAACTACGGTCTCAATCGGCTCATATCAGTTATAAGACTATAATGGTAAAATGACACAAAGAACACGCACCTCAATGTATCTTTTGTACATCAAATATCTCATACCCTTCAGCAGACTTTCATTGGCAATGTTGGGACAGATTTCTGAAATAATAACATCAATCCTTCAAACATCGGCAAGAATCAATATTATATTAATCTCTTCTCTTAAGATGATAAATTAATTCTTGGTTCTATCACAAGCAAAACAAACATATAATTATTTAAACAATTAATGAAACATACACAAGAATGGCTTAACCCTATTCCAAGAAATAAATGGTAAAGAATTTACATTACTCTGTTTAAATCAACGAGAATAATGATGTATGCTATTGCCTACCCTGAGGTACCTGATATAGTTTCAACAGACGAACAGCAAGCTTAGAGATTATCTTTCGTGTCATCTTGTCCCACTTCACTCTTGGCACATCGCTAGAACTAGGATGTTTGAAAGATAACAGCAATGAAGCGACAACAAACTTTTTATCAACAATGTTCACTTCGTATAATATTTTCACGTAATATGTACCTAAATTGAAATTGTAGAAATTCCTTGTGTGTTTTAAAACATAACCAACACACCAACAGTTTTTTCTTTTCTTTCATGGGTAATGATGTTATGCCATGCCGTGATGACTATAATATGATCGCTCTATTAACAGCAGTAACACCATGTTATATTTATTTCATTTTGATTAACATCTATCAAACGAATATTGAGCAGGTCATGCAGCATGTCTATAGGTCAAATATGTGGGCAACATTGACATAAAATGACATCCAAAATTACGTAGAGGTCTCATTATTTCAAACACTACAGCTCGAATGAAATAATATCCAGTTTAATCAAAACACGATAGAATGAGCTAAAAATAATTCTTTATTGTTTACTGTTCAGTGAGGTGTTGTATGAATTTAAATAGTTAAGTGTATTTGGAAAGATAAAATAAATAAAACAATTCAAGGCATAATTAAGAAGTTTATAAGAAAACTATTTAGAGGTTCATAATTATCATCATTTTCACAGGCGTACAAAATATACCCTTTTTTGACTGTCCTCGTCTTTGAAAGTTAACAGATGTAAATGTTGAAAATGATGATTAAATTTGTCAAAATTGCTATTTGGTAAAAACAAAGACTACAAAAGTACAAGCTTCCTTTGTCTAATAATGACAACATTTGACACGCAGAGTCAGTAGTCATTTTGAAGGTCTTTCTTTACCCATCCTGTGGTGTGAGGATGAGTGAGCGAGCATGCCGTTAATTGGCATAGAATAATGTTTAGTCTAAACCAGGTAAAAATACCTCCTTTAGGTGGCTTATAAAGTGTTTATAATTGCTGAAAACTGTATTTACACCTGAACATTACATCACAAAAACATCCATAAAACAAGTGTCTCTACCGGATCAGTGAATCCAGATCAGTATTACGGTCAACCAAATGATCCAAAAGCTTCAGCAACTCCACCTGGTGTCTTGATTTATTGCAAACATAATTCTCAACAAGATTGATTTTATCTTGGAAGATCAAAGGCAGACAGATCTGTAACGCATAAATTTAATATTTACAAATATGGCAAAACTGCAACACTGGTTTTATCTTCATTTTACATTGGACATCAAAATAAGCCAGTTTACAAAAGAGACGAATTCAGAGGATTTAATTAGAAACATTCAGCCCATCAAGAGAAATTACGAATTAGTTAACCAATGCTTACATCTTTCATCATAAAATGATCTTGGAGACCTAGCTTTGTCACACAATGAGCAGCCTAAAATAAAGGAAAATATAATACGATAACAAATGAGATCATCTATATAATTGTCATTGAAGATCGAAGTAAAATCTTGATACGCTTCGGCAGTTGAGTTGGTTAGCCTCGGTGGTGGTCACATGTAGGACATGTGGTGCCTGTCTGGGGAAACAAATCCGACAAACACACAATCCGGAACAGTTTTGTGCAGCTCAATGCTCTAAATGTTGTGCCACTGAGATGTCCTGCAAGCAGTTATCAAAACGAATAGATATTTGCAGAGAGGAGGGATGAATAGAGAGATGGAGACGGAGATGCAGTAATAGCACTTCCCTCGTGGTAACGGAGTAACAATAATTACCTCTTTATATTTCTTTTTATCAATATACGGCTGTATCAGGAGGAGGAAGTAATTATTTCCGGGATGGTTCATCCTAAATGCCGTGATAAGCAAATCCAGATAAATCATGTTTACTTTACAGCCAACATGAAAGCCGATGATCCTCACGTTCCGATCAATGCACACTAAATGGTGATCGGTATCTTCTAGTGCCCAACTCTCAAACTCCTTGGCTACGGCAAAAGTAAATGTTGTCGTTTTACCTATAAAAAATGCAACAAAGACTATAGCATTCATGGTACAACATATGCAATGAGAAATGAATAATCGGAGTAAATCATTATAAGAACCAGCTGAATGAGTGATGAACTAGTACCAAGTAAGAGTAAAAGAAATTTAGGTATTTGTTAATGTGGCAAAAGATTACAAAAAAAAAGAATCGTGTCACACTAGCTGAGCTACTGAACCTTGATGGAACTCCTTGGAATTTTCAATAATATATAAAGCTGTCAGGTAGGGGTTGGCAACTTGAGACAAACATTTTCTCAACATTCCACAAATGGCAGCACTTTTGGGCCGGTGTACAGATGACCACTTCTGCTCTAAGCTGCACAGCCATCTTTTATCCACCTACATGGCATAATCATCAAGGACACAACGAAGACCAGTAACAGTAAATGGGTGAATTTATGAAATCGTTTACAAGCAATAGACGCAAGTTTAAAAAACATTAGAGAGAGAAATATCTAACGTGAGAGAATTAAACAATATTTGAGCCACCAGGAGAGACCTCGTGTTATCTGTTAAATTGCATCCAGGAATATGCTTTCTAATCCTTAAAATATATTATAAGCAATTCTACACACATGCACACACTTACATGTTCTGAACCAGTAGGCACAGTACTCGGCAAAGTTTCCACCCCGCTAGCACTCAACAATTTATTCAGCCATGTCCGTGCCAAGTCACCATCCTGATGTTGATCAATCATAATTGTTTCTCCTCTATTTTGACTTAGTGTGACTGACTTTCCAATATCTGATGACACAGTCTGTCCAATATCTGACCCCAAAGTTGCCGCATCAGTTTCGGAATACAAACATCTGGATAGCACGCCTCTTCCAATTCCAGGAATCTTCTGCGAAGTGGATCCATTCTTGCGTACTTTGTTTTCGGCAGCTCCATGATTGGACAAAACATTAGACTGGTCATTGATCTCTACACTTGCTGATGTAGATGCTGAATTTGCCAATATCTTGTTTTTGGTATCCGAAATACATTGCTGATTTTGAGCCAATGCCTGATCATTACCCTGTAAATGAGAGGCTGAGGCTCTTGGCCCATGAGATCCAGGAGAGTTAGCATCCACCAAAGAGAATCCAGGCATATTACACAATCTCGGGGTACCACAACCTCTGCCAGCATGTACACCTTTAGGTTTGTCGAAAGATGGACATGGCACAGGATCTCCTCGGGATGACTTCCATATGTCAATTCCAGATTTGTGCGACACATTTTTAGGATCGTTCACTACTATCATTGGCTCAGCCATTTTGGAGCTGACCGGATCACCAAAATCCCAAACATCATCATCGTAATCCTCATCAAAGTAATTATCATCACAATCACCAAGATAAGCCATAATGAACGACTGTTTTAATTGTCATCAAATGCTGAAAAATTATAATTGGACAATAAGAATCAGATTTCATGTGTGCCGTATTTTGGTTAGTCTTAGGATGAAACACACTTAAGACTTAGAGCTGTGATAGTGTAGTTAGTTAGAGCGTAGGACTCTTAGCCTAACGGTCGCTGGTTCGAGGCTCCGTGAGCTTTATTGTTAGTAATAAAATATTTTGATCCAAAATTTACCTATGTGTTAATAGGTATATATGTGTGTGTGTGTACAATAATATGGTTACTTTATTCCAAATTTGATAGTTTATTCTATAATTGTTAAAGTAAAATAATAATATTAGTAGCAGTATTGTTACTGGTTAAAAAAAGAAATTTTAAATGATTGTTTATTGATCACATACAGAATTTACTAATTGTTAAAATTACTCTAATTGAAATCTAACTTCAAATGATCATCAGTGGCATCCAAAACCAGATTGACATGGCCCCATTACAGATCAGGTACCACATTAAAACAACCCGTAAATGGATTGAACCTCAAAGGCTTCATCATATGGCTAGGATATTATAATTAATGATACTGAATTAGCCTGCCTTGCTTACAGGAGAGAAGTTAGAATGACGTGCCAGCATGCTATCAAGTGCGATGGTTGTCTGAATTAGCAACACCATACGTGTGACACAAATATCAGCCTTGAGATATGTAGAAAGGCTATCAGGTTAGGAAAATTTAACTTTTAGCCTGCATAAGATATTGAACATGATTAAATGAAAAGAATACAATGCCAGCTATTTATAAATAATTAAATGAAATTTCATGTTATGTCCAATGCACCAAACATACATTTAACTATAATAATAATGTCCATAAAAATGCATTCAATGTCAACAGTTAATTCAGGTACTATTGCATCTGATGACTATCAATCTTTCAAAAGACAGTCACTAGCATTCAGGTAGACAGAAATTGCATAATAATTATGTCACAAACATGTGCATAATGACAGTAGTGGTTTTACTTAAGTTCACATTAATGTTAATACATTGTATAACTTTCATACTTTATGTTTCAAATCAAGGTTACCTAATCCACAGGGATTCTGGCTTAAAATGATAACTGACCAATTTCTATGGACATAATTCTAAATTCATTTTGAGAGGAAATGGCTATAAAGACAAATGGAAATAAATTGACACTGCAGTTACTGGAACAAGCGGACCAATTATCATCCCACTGTTCTATCTAAAGATAGTGACAATGTTAGGGACATACATGGAACGAACATCATATGTACAAAGCAGGATTCTGACAAGACAGTAAAAAACACGGTTTAAACCACAGTTTTTACCATCCCATCAGAAATACATTTTTGGTGTCTAAATGGTCAGAAACCACCAAAAATACCTTTTTGACATGTAAAACATCAGAAACTCATACTTTTTTTAATATTTTAAATGCATAAAATAACTGAAAAAAACTCTCAGCTGTGCTATTGTATTTTATGTACACAATATAATATAGAATTGTTTAAATGTGCTTGATCTGTTTGCAGTTAATAATGATCACATAAATAAACACTAGAACTACTCATAAGATCTGGAATTAATTAGCTTTAGCAAGAGAACTTCTTGAGTTGGCAACAACAACGGAGTCATTAATTGCATTAAGCCTACCGCAGTTAATAATGATCACAGAAGTGAGGAATAAAACTACTCCTATGATGTTGGAATAGTTAACTGTATCAAAGCAATTGCAACCGGAGTTAGTAAGCTCCAATCACAATGCAGATCAAGCCCTTAATTGCAATCAGGACTTCGGAGCAGTGTTGACACGCAAGCTGATTGGCCCACTGTTTACCTTAGCATGGCATGGTCAGCCACCCGTTGCCACACTATTGTATAGAGAAATATTGTATATGTGAAAGTAGTGCAAAATTATTACTCCTATTTTTATGCTTTTATATTGAACCTTTCAGTTTAGTAGCATCCCAGTGTCCATGATGTTTAAGGGTGGTAGACCAGCTAAGGCTAAATATAATATAATTATATAAAACATTCCTAATGAGGTTTTTTTCCAGTAAGCCATATAATGACCAATATCCTGCATTAACAGAGGAGATTTTAGTTTCTCGTGTCAGAAACTAGTTTCTGACATTGTCCTGGCAGAAATACCTTGCTGACTTCAGAAACCCAACCCTGGTAAAGTAATTATTGTTTTATGTTCTTTGAACAATAATGTGAATATGGTTGCATCCCTGTGAGATTGTTGCTTGGATGTATCTCACTATCTGTCCATAAAATGATTCTCAAGACATCTGTTTCCTAAAATTTTTCCTATAATATAATAATTTGTTATCATATGCCATATGACATGTGTAGTTTACCAAAGTGAAATAAAATACGCTTCAATTTTGCATTATTATATTCGTCTTGAAGTACTAAATGTCACCGTATAATTCAAATCTGTGTAATATTCTATGATTCTTAGGGTGTAAAATTACATTAATCCATTAGATCTAGATCTAATACTAGTAATACTTATACTTTATCAGTGTATGCGACTTCTCTGGACACTTTAACAGTACATTTAGTTTACTTTCCCGGGCGAGTATAATAACATTCTCGAAATGTATATCAAGATAGGGCTTAAAAGTCGAGGTAATTATCAGTGAGTAGTAGATCTAGAGGCTAGTAGATCTAGACGCCACAGCGTGTCAGTCCAGATCTACTCACTCAGTCACTCACTGGGTCTGGGACGGTCTAAACTATTTCTATATTTTTCATTCACCTATTCGTTTGCTTGTTGCAATGGATTAGCGCGTAATGAAGAAGCCGTAATTCCGTGAAGGCGGTCATGTACTTCGATTAAATTATCAAGCGAGCGGCAAAAAAACTGGAAAAAACAAGACTTCAAAACACTAAACTGTAGACAACTAACAATATCTTAAATCTTATACCGAGGTAACCATCAGTGTCAGGAATAAATAGACAAACATCCTGTTTAGACTGTCACATGGCTTATAGGTGGCGCCACACACGATAAATAGATCCTTGATTGGTTGATTTTCTTTCATTTCATGATCCATGATCATGAAACAGGGAGGGATAGCACACGAAAGTGCGAGCACTTATTTCCACAGCGGCCCTATTCATTGAATGGTTGGCCTTCCCCACCACTCACAGGGGAGCAGTACAGACAGATGGGGTCGAAATACCCCGAGGGTGGTTACTGGCAGAGTGTGTTACTTCCTGAGGGTGGTCTTTAACGTCCCTCTTTATTTACTCAATTCAGTGAAGACGACAGCGCCATTTAACGTGGTCAGCTACACACGATGCTGTGACCCGAGAAATTAATCCCTCGAAAAGTTTCGACCTCTTTATGAGAACGAACCTGTGATCCTTAGCACGAGGTGCAATGTGCTTAACCGCTAGACCACCGGATAACCATAGCTTGAGTCAGAGAACGTGTATATATAAGTTATCTGCTTGAGTTGAGTTATTTAGATTCCCTCCCTATGGAAACATCCCCCAAATACATAAAATAATCATAACATGTGATATATATATATATGTGTGTGTGTATGTGTGTGTGTGTGTGTGTGTGTGTGTGTGTGTGCGCGCGCGCGCTTGAGTATGTGTTGTGATATATATATATATATATATATATAGCGCCTCCATGGCCTAACTGGTAGCGCGGTTGGCCATAGATCTATGGCACCTGGGTTCAAATCCCGGCTGGGCTATATGTCAGAAGGTTGTTTCATCTTTCACTTCGCCTAATAACCATTTAGAAAATATGGCGTAAAACAGCAACATGCAGTAGTATAGACTTGAAGGACAATATATTTATATAGAGTTAACCACAAGCAAAACATATATATGGTTAAGATTGTTGTAGTTATCAGACACACATATATTTATTTGTTTTTTATACAAATTATAGGAGACGATTAATTAGCATATGGCACTTTTTAATATCTGAAATACGTACAATAATGCATACACATATCATGTAAGTGCATTACTTTATACACACATGAACACATATATATATATATATATATATATATATATATATATATAGTATTACCAATTTGAAAGGTATGTATATGCTATTGCAATTCCAATTACTCAAATAGTTTAATTGTTCATTAAAATTAGGGTTAAAATATAGCCAAGTTATAACAATAAGTTATAATGTTATAAACAGTTATATCTTTATCTTATCTATACAGCATATTCTCTCTCTCTCTCTCTCTCTCTCTCTCTCTCGTTTTGTGTGTGTGTGTGTGTTATATATATATATATATATATATATATATATATATATATATAATGAATTTATTTTCATAGATAGTCACTGGCCCAAAAGCAAAGCTACGTGTTTTACAATATTTATGCGTAGTGAAAGCGTGCAAATGTACAATTGTACGGTATGGTGTATTAAATCATCACAAAGTTCTTGTGCCGTTTAAATCCATGATAGGTATATACAGACAGTTTCTTTATGATCTATTATTTACAATTAGACATTATTTCCGAAAATATATCGATATTTCCAACATTTACTGTGTCTGATAGAAACTGTGCTCTGACATTCCAGTATGAAATGGTATTCATCTTCTACGTGGTGCTTATATTTATATCTTTATAATATTTAAAAAGTCTATTATGTCTAGGAACTTGACCCATCGATCTATTCACGCACAGGTAGTTACTTCCTGTTCGAAGACGAGCAAAAGCCACCCTCTGTCTTGTTTCGATATTTCGCGTATGCGCTGTTTGAATATGTTAATAAACATATCTAAATTGCCAACCCCTTGTGCTATCCACACGTCACCAAAATCCGTTGGTAACCAAGACGTTCTTTATTTGATTAACCCAAGTATTTTTCCGGCATCATCGAGTTTTGTCAGCAAGTCAACCTCAACACGGATAAATGGAAGGTAATCCACTTAATAATACTCCCCCACAATATGCCAGACTATATATATGACAAAAGAGTGCCACCATCCAAGTATAGTAATACTTCACACAGACCACTAGCTCAGTTATAGAAGTAATCTCAACATAGACAGATATACTTATAATGATCTTAAATATACGTTTATGGCACGTACACTGCTACCACGCCGAAGTGGTTTGACATAGTTAGTATGCCATTATATACTGTGATGTTTCCAGCATCAGCTCCAGTATTCTAGATAGCTATCAGGCTCCGACACTACTAATTGATATACATATGTGACTTTAGACCCTTAATTGTCCCCATTTCGAGATATCAGTTGTGTTCGGGCATTCGATCCATATATCTCTGAATTTAACGGCCCTAATGGTATCCCTTTATGGTATCGTAGTCGCACCGTTCACTTCAGACTTCACACGTGGTATTATAATTAACAGTGTCAGCTACGTACTGGTCGTGCCTTAATTGGGACGATTCATATCTGCGAATGAGCTGCAAATCCTTGTACTCAAATATTTCATCAATTAGCTGCCTTCGGGCGATTTACACCTCCTAAAGACGCATCATTGTCTCTTTTGTAAACGATCTGTGAGATAGATAACTCTCATTTATATGTATTTTTTTATTATATTATATTTCTTATTATTTACTCATATTAGTACTTGTATAATATTATTCGTGTGAGCTTGGACTTTGTACTGTATATCTAAATAAACCACGTGTTTAACAATCTGATTCCTGTTATCGTGGCTGTTCTTCAAAGCATAACATGTGTTTGTGTGCGTATGTTTGGATCTGAGTTATCGAGTGACCTAAATGTTACGAGTTCACACATTTATTCACAGTCTATATATCGTTGATTGATTGATAAGTGATTGATAAGTAAAATATTGAGAAATGTCATATGGTTTTCTATTTGCTGACTAATTTAAAGTTTAATTTTCTGGTTCATAACCTCGTAGTTTTCTGTTGGAACACTCTCCGGTCTCAATGGATTGAGTTAGGACAATAAAGATCTTCTGGTGACACTAGCTAATATATTTACGTACTGTTCTCTATGAACTATTTATCATTTAGAGACTTACATGAAACAGAAGTACTGTTGACGTTGAAGTTAACATCAGTCGGCACATAAAGGGCGCTAGTACAGGCATAGACGTCGACGTTGTTGTTATTGCTGTTGTGTGTGCGCCCACTATTTGTAATTTAAAAAAAGTAGATTTCTCTAATTTGTTTCTACGCTAAAATAGTAAGGAAATCATTAAAACATTGACATAGTATACTATATTTCCCACACACAATTAATAGCGCGCCTCACACACACACACACACACACCACACTGTGTGAGAAAGGAAGTTTTTTTAGTAGATATGATCAAAATAATTACAGATTGATCGGTTTGGTTGTTAATTCTGTGTTCGATGCGGGGTCTACTTCATTATCTATACGGGCTAAATGGCTAACCCATTATTGTTGACAAAATCGTGGATAACAATTTTAGTGAAAAATCAATGATAAAGAATGATAAATTATATTAGAATTCATCATTTTAGTAATGACTAGCATTTCGACCACTGTGTTATATGACTATATTAAGTTGACTTACAGTCATTTTACGATATATATACCATATTAATAATACACCTACTGAGCTGTCAGTAAAGCCCGAACAATTAAACCCTGAAAATAAACTGTAAAATGAAATCACAATGTTATCGTCTTATTGGGTCAGTATATATATATATATATATATATATATATATATGCGTCAATAATTTCTTCGTTATACCCTTCTGTTATAATAAATATCCAGATAGTCCAAATTTGGATTAAGCTATTTTTCATGTTAATTACGAGAGACATTAAAATGGAATTAAAAGAAAAATGTCCTGTTAAATTCTTATAATTATTTAGCACCGAGTCAATTAAATCCTTTGGTGAGTTTTATATTATTTATTGTGTTGGTTCAGATCAGCAATTGACTAACTTTTGCTATGAGATTGAACAGTTAAAATTATAATAATTCTATTGAAAATGTAGAAATACGAGATAAACTGATTTTATGTATACAGTTAATGAGTGTATTGTTTTTAATCAGCTCACAAATTACGACCAACGTATAATCTGTATAATCAGGTAATATGTATATTCCCTGAGATATTCAGGTAATACGTCTATTGCTAATTGAGAGTTAATGCACATTACCTGAAAATTTCAGGTAATATACCAATTACTTGATTATACAGATTAACGGTAACACGGATTGTCAGAACTCTTTCATTTGAAAATACAGTCAATGCTTCGACTGCAACAAGGGCCGGATTAAGATCCTTAGAGGCCATAAGCACTAAAATGGTTTGGTGCCCCCTTACATGGTAATTCAAAATATAAACAATAATAAACCATAAAATAAAATTTTATTTATCGAAAATTCGAAACCAAACAAAACCCTTACAATAAGAACGAAAATAATATTTATTTCTCTATGGTTCCATTTTATTTATAGTTGAATAATTTTCTCCTACTTTTTTTCCTTGCAACATAACACATCTACTTCTAGACATAATAGAGATAAGTCATCTCAGCCTTGTTACATAGTTGTTCTTGAGGGGATTTTTTTCTTCATATATTTCAAAATGAAAATGAACGCTCAGCTGAGTAATTTGTGACCGTTAATGTTAAAAATATATGAAAGGTACTGTCTACTTTTGGAAAGGCACACTCAATATTGTCTTCTAAATTATTGTATAAAGTTCAACATGACTGAACCTGGTTTTTACAATTTCTGTTGCACTGAACTTATGATACACATATAAAGTTCAGCTGAGAAATTACTGTTGAAGTCCTCTGGGTAAGCATCAATCAGCTTTTGACGGCACTGAGAATACCTTTCAATGTTAGTAGATGATGAAGTGACATTATATGGCACATCACTTAGAAAAGAAAATATCTGCTATTGCTTTGTATATCTCTCCTCTTCTTTTCATCTCAGTTACGAGTTTGTCAACAATTCCGTAAAAGGTGGTGACACGAAATTTATCTCTGGCATTCAGATCAGATATACTTCTGGTGTATCTCCGTCGTTGGGTCTGATACGTTTGCGAGTTGTAGCTGCTTTGTAATCAACATCTGGTAACATTTCCTTTGCACCTTTTTCATATTTTTCAAATTGTCGTTCAGCTAATGATACATACAGATCTGCACACGATTTTAAGTTCACATCCTCATTTTGTAGAACTTTGCGTACTCTGTGAAAATTCTGAAAATATCATTCCAAAAATTCAAAATAAAAACGAATTCTAGCTCTTGCATCTTATCTGCAATATTATTTGCTTCTCTTCTAGTGTCTCCCTATTGTGACTCGTCTTCGGCTATATTTGATTGTTATTTTTTGGTGTTACAATACATTTTATCTTCTACTTTTACTTCAATTACTTTTAGAAAATAGTTGAACCTTTTACTCAAGTAGATTTTTACAAGTTTACTTTTACTTTTGAAGAGGTTTAAATTACTTCTACTCAAGTACGAAATAAAAGTAGTTCAGTCAATCCTGCTTACATTTTAATAGAATTAACAGCCAGGGCTGAGTGTGCTATTGGAAGTCATTAACAACTTAAAGCAAGAATGAGGTAATGAATGCACATATAATTAACACCAGTGACAGTTGGCAACTAAACTAAGAACTTACGAGCTACTACCCGTCACTTGCGCTGTTTCAAACGTCACTCGACTTGTTCAAAACTCGTAGAACTTCCAATCTGCGGGCATACTTTAGTTTATTTTCAGGATAAACATGATGATATAGGAGAGAACGCTTTATAAATAGAACTTATTCATTTTTCATTAAAGTTTGAAAATGGCTATAAATTTAATTAATTTAATAATTTAATTGGTAAATTCGCCTTTTTTTTGAGGTGCCCCTCCTTCCATTGATGTCCTAAGCACGTGCTTATTTTGCTTATAGGGTTAATCCACCACTGACTGCAACCTTCAGATGACTTTCAGTAGTGTAAAACAAACGTTATATATCTCAGAAAATAAAGAAATCTGTTATATGACCTCTACATTCTGTTATATGACCTCTAAAGCCGATATTCCATATACGCCGTAGGCGTAATGCGCCATCCGAATCCGAATGAGACATTTTGGTGTCCATGTGTTTCGGACACCCCTCTCACCTTCTGACCTATGTTTCTTGGGAAAGCATGTCTGGACACTCGAATCGGACAGGCGAATCCAGAATTTTACGTCGTAAAATTCTGGATTAAACCGTCCGATTCGCATTCGAACCAATCGCACCACGGAGCGATCCGTTTTGTCGCATTCGCAAATCGCAAACGCAGTCACACATCTGGAATCAGGTACGCTCATACGTTTTCCATTTTTTTATTGTCCGATTCGCATAACGCATATGGAATCTCGGCTTAAGTATAATAGAGGTTACATTTATCATGTGAAAAACGACGATTCTTTGTATAATAGAAATTAACATGCACTTTTCAAATAACATATATAATATGTCACATACTACGTGTATTTATTCTGTGACAGAGGAAATAAATATAGTTATCTATATAAAACCAAATCGGTCAGCTCTCTTATATAAAAGTAGATCTCAGTTATTCGGAATACAAATAATGAAAATAATCATTTTCACCTGAAGCTACGATCGAGCTCGGTTAGACAACTTATTTTAGGTTTCAATCAGCTAATCTCTTATTGATGTTTTGAGTATATTAAGTAATCCAGATATAATCCAATCTTTCACAGTACTTAATTATTGATACCGGATTTGGCTTTAATAATAGCCTGCCTCGTGTTTTGTTTATAACATTAATTATCTTTGGAGGTGTTCTAATCTTTCGACTGTCATGCAAAAATACGGTTAATTCGATCCAGACAGAATCTCCAGAAAACAGTTTAAGGAGCTATATATACACATCCTTAACTTATATATACATCTCCGTAAGGCGTAAAACGCCCTCTATTTGCCTTCAACCTGACGTTGGTAGAATCATAGCTGTGGATTATTTGACAGTTTTGTACAAATAGATTATTTTGTTTGTTTTAACATTTAGTGTTCATGAACGGTTAATATCAACTATATACGTGTCATCAGTAATGTTTTGGTGATTTTGTTGTTGATGTTGGTAATCTAGCCCAGCCACAACTTACATTTTGTTATAAAATAGTAAATTAATACTTTTTAATAAAAAATAGTATTCAATGCAATTTATACATCTATACGTTTTATGTTATTTTGTGATCTATGCAAGGATTTATATTTCACTTTTTACCTAGAAATGTATGCAATGTTCAATTGTATGTGTGTTTGTTTGTGTGTGTGTGTGCGCGCGCGTGTGTGCGTTTATATTTGCACACACGCAGTGAATATATATATATATATATATATATATAAAGCGAATGTGTGTTTGTTTCCCCTGTGTTATTTGAGCTCATATGGTCTGTAATTTATTGCTTCACAACGGGGAGTAATTCTAAATAAAATTACATCATCATTGTTTATTGAGGTGGACGATAGAGTAAGTGCCGCTGAACGTCTCGAACAAGACCTAGCAGCTATTAGTGCCTGGGCAAAAACATGGCTGGTGAGGTTCAGTCCACTGAAAACGGAATCCCTCATAATATCTAATAAAACAAATCTCGCTGAACACCCACCCATCCACATGCATGGTAGTGCACTAAATGAAGTGTCATTGTTTTGTTGTTCGGGGAGAATCCCCAGGCTGTCGCTTAATCAGCACAGCCTCTATGTTGGAGTGGTTGAGAAACCTCCTCCCCCCACCACTCACAGGGGAGCAGTACGGAAAGATGGAGCCGAAATACTCTGAGGGTGGTCACTGCCAGAGTGTTTTACGTCCTCAGGGGGTTTTTAACGTCCCCCTTTATTTTAAATAATTCAGTGGAGACGGCAGCGCCATTTAACGTGGTCAGCCACCCACGATATAGTGAGCCGAGAAATTAATCCCTGGAAAAGTTTCGACCTCTTACGGGATTCGAACCTGCGACCGTTGGCACCAAGTGCCGGGTGCTTAACCACTAGGCCACCGGAGCTCACTAAACATACCACAAACATCTGGGTTTTATTCTGAGCAAGGACCTCTCTTGGCACAAACATATTAGTTCAATAGAAATAAAAGCAAGATCTGTTCTGAACCGAATGACTCGGTTTAAATATATACTAGATCGGGGGTCCCTTCAAAGAATATACATTTCCAATATTAGACCCATCATGGATTACGGTGACGCGATTTGGGCTGGTGGTAACCAAACAGATTTAGACAGATTGGAAATGGACACTATTTTACAAAATAGTGAATGGCCTGTCACCACCATACTTACGCGAATTGCAACCAACACGTGTAGCTGATAGAATGAGATACGCTCTACGCACGTCACAAGATTTTAGAATGCTTGTTTGTAGAACTAATTCATTCAAGAGCTCATTCCTACCAAATACAGTAATGGAATGGAACGGACTTGATCAAGACGTACGAAACGAAACAAGCCTGAGTAGATTCAAGAATAAATGTAGGGTACACCGGGAACGTGAAAATAGTTTGTACTACTATGGGCCTCGTTCCTTAAATGTTCAAATGACCAGATTAAGGATAGGATGTAGTAATAACCTCCATTCACATTTGTGTCGCAACCTTGTGACCACTATTTCTTCTGTTGTGAAGCATACACTGCCCAGAGGCTATTTCGTGTAATTGACCAAGCCACCCTAAGTATTCAAACAATTCTTCACGGTGATGCAAATATATCGCTTGAGGATAATATCAATATATTGGATGCTATACATCAATACATAATAGACACGGGAAGATTTAGGTTACGAAATTAATAAAGTAGATGCTCACAGGTCTTATAATTTAATATACTTGTTAGTCAATGCCTAGCTGCATGGTTACCCCCGTTCCACACATCCCCTCGTCATCTCGCCTAATTACAATATGTATATATGTTTTGAAACCCATTTGTATATGCTTTGCATGTTTGGGAATCAATAAATATTGTTTAAACCAAATAAAATTAAAATTTAGGTCCTATGGCATATTCTGCGGCGAAAACCTTACCAGTGGCCTGGTTAAATGAAATCCTCCTACTATAGTGCCACGACCGGGATTCGAACCTCCGACTTCCCGCACAGCATGACCATGAGGAAATCATACGCTCTAACCGATGAGGCCAGAGATGATAGAGGCAGATATAACTCAATAGTTTCTTTGTAATGATCATATATACGAATGTGTTTGTCTGCAAAATATTCTGGCTCGAGTATTAAACGTCGGTGAATTTGGCATTAGTTAGGACTGTGATGTTTACTCATTAAAATAATTTTGTTATCATTCTAAATTAACCGTTCGTTATGTGGGATGAAGGCCTAAGTAGCTATCGACAGGGAACAAGCTTTAAAGTCTGTGTATATGTGTGTGCGTGTGAGGTGTGACTATTAACCTTAAAGTCTACAGATATAATTATGCTAATAAGAAAAAATATAGAACCTGATGATTAATAACCAAATTAATTGTTGTGCTATGTTGTGGTTCTTTATATATATAAATATATATATATATATATATACTGCTTAATAAGATAATAGTATGTAAAGTTGCTTAATGCATCTTGTTTGATATCAGCTTATTAAAAAATTCAATTTGTGCAATATGTTTTCAGTGTGAATTAAATGCCTTAAAGCTGATTAAAATATTAAAATGTTTATTACTACCACCACTACTACTGCTACTGCTATATAGTACTGGTGAATCATAACATGACACAATTACATATTTGTTTTGTTCATTTATAACACAGACCAACAAAGACAAACATACAAACAATTAACGATTGGCTTTATGCTCCAAGAAGTTTCATAACATCGCAAAACGCTTGGAACTGGACGATCCAAGACACATTAGGCGTCCCATTCGAATGAGGTTGGATATGTTCTACAGATACCAAACAATGTACCTTGTAGTTTAGCCTGACAGATATGTGCTGTGCGTAAAATAATGCCACACTAGTGCACAAATAGGAAAATATAAAGATATGCAAATATATCCAAGACAAGATGACACATCTTGAATTTGAATTATTGGCAAATATATGTGATCGTGTGCTCACCAAGAACATAACTGCTCAGCATCAATACACTGTATGAATACCCGAACAGATTTTTACACAGTACATTAGCAATACTGTGTGTGTGTGTGGATGTGCGTGGATGTGCGTGGATGTGTGTGTGTGTGTGTGTGTGTGTGTGTGATTGTGTGTGTGCATGCGTTCTTAAATGTCGCACTGAACTCATAATAAGGACAGATCTTATTATTGTATTTATGAGTTTTGACATAAAGAGCTTTAGAACAGGCTCAGTCATAGCGTAACAAATACACAATACAGAATGGCTAAAGCTTGTCACTATACACTAATAACATCAGCAATACCATAGGAATTGCCATCACTTCTCCCCGTCACCATGACCAATGCCTACAGGTAACACTTTATGAAAGCTTCACCGAGCTACTCCTACACGAAGGGCCATACTGTTATTTGTTATCAAGATAAACACACACTGACATCATAACCATCCATAGGTGGCATACCAGTTAGTGCAGAGTTCTCTAGCTCTACTTCTCAAACAATTACGTACAGTAAAAAGATTTTAACATTACCCAGCGACTCGGGAATCTCAATATGAGTGATCAGATGAGTCAATACCGATACCAATGCAAACAACTTAAAACACTTACTTACATCTTTGAGTGAAAAAAATATTATGCCATATTATGCCGTATAAACACTGCTATATAGATAGCAGGTAAGACCAAATATTGCCACCATCTATAAAATAAGCTGTCAGTTAACAGCCCTAACTAACACCTAAGTTACATCAAGGAGTACTGATGAAGGTAGAGACTCTGTTTGTGGTTTGTGCACTGATAACCTAGTTATTATTACCAATGTGTGAAACAAGAATATAAATGCGATAACCCATCCACGAGCATCAAACGTTATCGAGTATGTGACTTTATGCGATTATTTCAGAAAATCTAAAATTATATCTACGATGAAATGCTATCATTTTACTAAAGCGTATATTTTATGGGTACATGCCCAGATAACCAATATCCGTAGCAGAAAAAATAAATGTGATAACTGTTAACCTTTTAGGCAGATTACCATCAGACTCTGTGAATGAGAGACATGTATATAATGACTGCCATTGATTGTATTAATACATGGAGATAACACTGATAAGGTGATTATATATTAAAGCATACAGAATGACGAGCAATGTTATATCCCTGTAATGCACATAATTACGAAATAACAGACATGGGGTCAATTCCAGTTTGTCAATTCCAATCAAATACATTTGGGTCAATTCCAATTCCTATTTATCAATTCCAATTCCGTTTTTACCTACTACCGTTTACCATGAATAGGTACTCCAAGTACCTAATCCGAGTACCTACTTGGAATACCTACTCCAAGTATTTAATATAAGTAGGATTGGCATGGAAGAAATTTTTCTGGATTAAAAAGTAAATGGTAAATTAATTTATGTATTTAATTTTGTTGTAGCAAACTTTAATTCCAAATTTATCGATTCCAATACCATTCCATCTTTTTTTTTAAATAAGCAATTCCAAAATTGGAATTGCCCATCAGTTCCAATTCTGGAACTGAGACCATGTCTGCTAAATAACATAAACATTCTGATTATGACACAATTGTTGCAATGTATCCATAAGAACTAAATACTGAGGATACATCGGCTAAAGGCATTTTAGTTTAGTGCTCATCTTAATTATTTACCGAACAAAAAACACCTCGTATTTAATCTACACAGAAAATAAATCTAGTAAGATTGGCTCCATTTAAAATTAAATTTACTCGGTTGCGTTGCCTGGTAACGTTACATTTCCAAGATAACTGCCAGTGAAAAATCACCGAATTACAACAGTAGCCATGTCGTTATAAAAAAATGCAATATGGCAGACGGATACACGTAAAACCTTACTATAACAATCCACCAAAACAAACATAGATAACTAACTCTCCAATGAAAAAAAAGAAACTCCAAACAAAACCATTAAAAAACAAGCTTAATTCAATTACAGTAATTGATTCTATTTTAATATAACAATATAAGGTACACGCTCATACTTGCATAAGTGTTAAAGTATATAATAGAGAAGACATGCTGCAGTAATAAAGTATTTATGTCTGATAATAAATACTTTCAAAACATCTCCTACAAACAGGTAATATTGTAACATCAAATCCGACTCATTAGCTTTAACATCGGGAGGAGCAAATTTCCGAACGTGTTCACTAAATGCAGATTAAGCAGAAAACCCAACACTTGTGCACCAATTGGAAAAGACTTGGCATTACCAAAAGTTGCAATCATAACGAAGCACCAATTTATGATGCAAGTATTGCTGACAGTCTTTATTGTTATCAGCATAGATACCATATGGAGCAATCATGTCTCTTGTTATCATAACACTGATAAACAAACCACATCTAGTAAACAAGGTCACTAGCCAGTGAGATACCCTGACTGCAATCTTAGAAGTTGTTGTTGATGCTTTTCTCAGGTTTAATCACCTCGTGAATACTGCAATAAAATACGGAACTCCAGTAAGTGAAATATTGTGCATAGAATATGCTGTACTTGTGATAAATATGACATACCTTTTAGTGAATATATTTGTTATGGATCTTACATGAAAACAATTAAACACAATCTTAAAAAGTTCCCAGAAAAATGGGATTGCTGACAGTGTCTCTTTTATTCTCAGGAACCCATTTGAACAATCCAGATCTGTGATAAATGCTCTTCTGTCACCGTTTTAGTAATGTAATCTGGTCAATATGTATGTACATATATTTTATTTTCATACTGTTTTATTGCTGTTGTATCATGTATCTCTTTTGGAGGCAAATAAATTTACTTTTTATTAGCTACCAAATATCAAACTATTATTTTGTAGCCTAAATCACATGAAAAAATAAATTTCATTGAAGGGCAAAACTAAAAGATTCAGAGAGATGGTTTAATCAAGTTGAATTGGTTAGCCTCAACACTCAGGTTACATGTGAGACATATGACTGAGAGGGAAACAAATCCTACAATGGTGCGAGCCAGATTTGAACCCACAACTAGGAGGTTTGCTCTATTCACTGCACCATTGGAATGCTGGACAGTGAAAAAGAGATTATGTTCGACATATATAGGCCACATCTAAATTATTTTCAGCATGAAAAGTAATAATTGTGTTTGTTTTCATTATTGAAAGAGGTGCAGTTATATTATATTATACACTTATACTAGTAATTACAAACTCAACTAGCTTAAGGTCACAGGAAAAGGTTTCCAAAATTAGTCTAAACGTTAGTGTTATATATTAAAATCAATTTCAATCAGAGATATTTCATTTTTCATAGAAATAAAGTTACAGTGGTTTTAAAAGTTGTTTTTCTAGCATCTCACATGGCTGAAATTTTAATAGAGAATCTTTGGAAAACTTCGGAATGTGGCCTTGTTTAACCGGTGTTACAAGTTCAATATTGTCTTTATTAAACATACAAAATGGTGTAGTGTTGCATACAATTGTGCAAAGAAACATTCCATACATCAAATACTAATGATTATATCCGACGTGTAAGTTCCGTCAAAACATGGCCTGAAACAACAACCCCCCAGAAAATTACAATTTTTTTTGATAAAACGACACACCGAGGGTGGCACATCCTTGTATAGACTAGTATAGGCCATATATGGGAGAGCCACGTGCACCCACGGTGCTCTTGTGTACAGACAAATACCACTTTATTTTAAATGAAGTTATGCAATAGGAGGGAAATACTCACATTCAAGCCCAGTGTGTTAACTTATCAATTAAACTTATACCAACATAAACAAATACACGCCAATCCAACTCTTGTTGTGGACAGTGGCACAGGTGGCTGCACTGGGTCCATGTATGCACTTGCTGCAGCTATTTCCTCACAATTAATACTATATGTGACCTTTTTCACTAGTGGTTCAAAGCTGTAGGGTTTGATATCCCTGAGAATGTCATAACTTGTCGGAATCTGACATTTTGTCTGTCAACTAGTCAGAATGCTTGTAAACAAAGCCGTGGCACTATGTGATGTTTGGCAAAGATGACTTCACACAATAACCCCTAACGAGTGTAGTACACACTAGCAATGGCTCGTGCAAGTTAGGAAATTAAGGATTTTTAGATAATTTTAATGGAAATATGATAGCCGGTGGTTAGAATTGTTTTGATAGGGAATAATAGTGAAATTTCTTTTCCCGTCACCCTAAAAAAATCATTCAAGTTCCTTCTGTGTAAATAATCTGAAACAAACTTATCAAGATAAAGTGTAAACACCATTACTTACTTATCACAAATGATAGCATGGACGCCCCGTTCCTTGAGCTGTTTCTCTATGTTCTGGTCATGATTTTTATCTCCCCAGGGAATCAAAATCAGGTCAAGGTCACGTGCTTTCTGAACCAATGTAGGATCCCTCAATACATATTCAGTAATTGGATTAACACCCTGAAAATTGTAAAGAAAAACTACTAATGAATATGTCTAGGATCAGTATAGCAAGCAAAGCTGTAACACAAGCAACACATTCAAGTACAAACTCATCATTTTAATCATAGGAATAAATGTGCATAATTTAATAGTTGTAACAAAGAAATGATTTACATAAAGAACAATCATCATTAAATAAAATTAATCCCAAAAGTAATCACACCTCTCTCTCTCCCTGTGTGTGTGTGTGTGTGTGTGTGTGTGTGTTACAGTTAATATGTATAATCAGGCAATATGTACATTCCCTGAAATATTCAGGTAATATGTCTATTGCTAACTAAGATTTAATATACATTGCCAATTCTGGATTCAACATTCTGATTTACATTCGCACCAATCGCTACATGGACCGATCCGTTTTGTCGCATTCACAAATTGCATACGCAGTCGCACGTCTGGAACCACGCTCATACGTTTTCCATTTTTGGCCAGATTTGCATAACCCATACACGGAATCTCAGCTTCAGTATAACTATAACAGAGGTTACATTTATCATGTGAAAAACAATGATTCTTTGTATAATAGCACTGAAACTATCACACGAGAAAGAGTAACAATCAATTGTATCCAACAACACAAGATCAAGTACTGCTCTGTGTTTTGTAGTCTAAATTCAGTATGTTAAATGGTATTTGTTAATTAGAAGCAACTGGTAATCCATAAAACTTACTCATACTGATGACTATACAAGTTTTGTTTATCTGATGGCCTCCAAGTATAATTTAGTTTTATATAAATTTACTAGAATCTGGTGTACATATCTTAGTGTGAAAACACTTAGAATAGCTCTACGATATAATTTCAAGATATAAATCACTGTGGGACCATCTTTTCAGACACTACTAATATCACACACACACAACACACCTGCCACCACCACAAAAACAATAACATACACACAAACATATATGGACCTTCGGCTACAATTACCAGTAACCCTAAGAGACTATGTGTTCCAATGAAACAAATCAACTTTGTATGATGACGATATACTAACCAAGAAGTGCTCAGCCTTGGCTAAACAGATTACTTTAGGAATATCGTGTGTTCTACGATCCTTGTACAACAGATATCTCTCCGTCATACCCTGAGTTAGAAATGATACCGGATACCTATTCTGCTTCAATCTCAGCCTGAAATTAAACAATCAGCATTGACCACAGATGATATAACACAAACTAGATATAAGACACAACACTTATCCAAATCTGAGTACAAACATGTTACCGGTAAGTGATTACATCATATGGATGACATTATGAAGTGTAAATAAACGAGCCTTTTCACCTGGATGAAAACCGTTATGAAAAATAGTTCAATTCATCAAGTGTCACATCACTGAGAAGGATCCGGAAGACAATGGGATAATTCAACTCTATACACCATAAAGTGGAAATGAAGCTGTTTCGTTGATGGTTGGCTAAATTTGATCAAACACTTTAGGCAATGGCCAAATAGAATAGGTCTGTCAGCATATGTTAGTGCCCTTAGATACTGCATAGTCCACTGGATCATGCAGAGTCTATGTTTTTATCAATAAACCCAGGTTTGCTTAACACTGAATTATAATATCTATATTTAGCACATGGTACATGTATTAGTATTTTCAATAATATTATATTTTCTGAAATATGTATAACAGCTCAAATGGAATCTTAACATGGAATAACATATAGGGACTGAATTTCTATGATGCATTAAAACAGTACTAAGTTGTTGAATATCTGTCATGGAATGACCAAAGTTGATGACAGTTTATGGATCTTTCCCACTTTTTGGGACTGCTTATGTGTACATTTCACTTCCAAAGGCAAGATCCAAGGTTAATGAAATGTTTGCTTCTTTGCATTAGTTTGTGTGTGTGTGTGTGTGTGTGTGTATATATATATATATATATATATATATATATATATATATATAATAGATAGATAGAGAGAGAGAGAGAGAGAGAGAGAAGAGATAGATAGATAGATAGATAGATAGATAGATAGATAGATAGATAGATAGATAGATAAAATGAGGTATGCCTTAATATTAACAGACTCACATAATGCAGACATCGGTATTGAACGAAGTGAGGACAATATTTCTTTCGCCTGCATGAAGTAAAATGTTTTCCAACAACACATCCAGGTACTTATTCATGTCCATAAACGTCTGCACTCCATCCTCCAACTCACCACTCTGTCAACAACAGAAGCCACTTTATTGACAACAATACAGAAGATCTACATAAAATGCCATTAGGCATAGCCACAGTCAGCTGATGACATCAAAATACAAGTGTTAGCTCTCTTTCTAAACACCATGCTGTTCAGAATCATAATACACGACAGCTTCAGCTTACATCAGACACATTTATTGCTTACAAACAAAATTCAGAAATAATTCTAACCAAATAAGAGCCTATAATAAAATTATGGCACAAGATTATTAAAGGAAAAATGTGTTTTCTGGACAAAATCTCGTCATTCTGTCAAGTAACAGCCAATCTATATTACTATAATGTAACAAATTAGACAAGGGGGTGATGCAAAGATGTAATCTAACCTCTAATTTCATTGGATATTTCACTTCTATGTTAAAGCCTAGCTGCGGAGTAACAGTGTTAAAAGCCTCCAGGACAGTAGGAAAAAGATGATTATCATCGCCTTGTTTTGGTTTGTCATTCTCATACACTAAAATGTACAAAATTTAAGTACACAATGGTTATTTGATTTTTTTCATTAATTTGATACAATAACAAATATATATAATACTGAAATATATGAATAGATTTAAAAACCAGGACAGCACAAGAAACTGAAAACTTATTTCCTGACTTTTTTACAGTAAAGGACAATAACACTGAAGAAATCCATTACCTTACCATGCTTGTTTAGTAATGTTAATAAAATAAAATCCATTTAAATTAAGTCTTTTCTGTGTGTGTGTGTGTGTGTGTGTTGTGTATGTGCATGTGTGTGTCCATATGACTATGTTTTTCTGCCTGTGTAAATGTGTATATACTTTGGTTCAAACTTTTCAGTAATTCAGGTAAACAAACCAAAACCTATCCGATCAATAAATGTGTACTTACATACAGAATTACCTGTACCTTCTTCTGAAAAACCAATCTGCAACACAAAGTAAGCAATTCTATAACAATAGCACCATAACAATTATTCCCATAATTGAGCTGTATACAGTGTAAAAATAATTTTTTGGGGGTTAAGTATAAAGCTAGCTATATTTTCAAGGATTTACAATTTTACACATCAGAGTATTAAACAACCACATTAATGAGTCTCTACATACACAAATAATATTTGTATCTTTCTATTTATGCTATCCTGTGTGTATTCTTCTGTTCCCAATACATTAATGTGAAATATTTTATCATATTATCATGCTGCATCACTGATATACAAATAAATTTAGCTGTCATGTGTATTTCATGCTCATGAATTTATTTACACAAAGATTTATGATAATTTTCATACAAACAAAAATAAAAGAGCTCAAACCAGAAGTGAATGACCAAATGTCATGTAAATAAACTTATTCATAAGGAGAGTAAAATATCTGTTATTTTAATGATTTGGTGATGAATCTGGTGTGTGACTGGGTGAATTCTTGTAAAACCAATTCTATATTTTATATAGAACAACAAACTGGCATTTATTCTGCATTTGCTCCCTTTAATATATATATATATATATATATATATATAAAGAAATGTGACTACAATAACTGATACTAAAATAGTAAAAATGACTATATTTTCAACAAATCAAAACACTTACAAATAATGGTACCAACATTTTGACCACACAATAAAACAAGTCACTATATCAATAGTTAAATCAAATTAGCTTGAAAAAATTCATGGAATAATAAAGACTCATTTCACTAACAATTTACTCATACATCATGTACATTTAAGTCAATAAATGGTACAATTTACAATGCCACTGAACCTTAATTTAATTCATACTCAACAATGCTGAAGTTTTATAAAGCTTCAGTTACAGTTATATCTAACTTATTCACCATGATAATCAAATATACTATTAATGGAATATACATGAATGAGTATACATGAATGAGAAGAACAGTGACTATACCTTCAACTTCTTCAGCTGGTCATATGTCAGGGATAAGACGGCCACATCATGTGATGACTGTTGCGCTCCCTGAATAAAGTGGGACAACAAAATAATGTTACCATGGCAACTCCATTATTTTTATTACTGACATTGATCTAAACCTGAATGATGAATGTTGTTTTATTTTTCTTGTTATTTAGCATTATAATAGCCACTCTCAAATGTGGCCATAAATATTTGTTAAAATAAATATTAAACATGAGAAGAAAAAATAATACTCAAGGTGTAATTACTTGTATCATTACAATCATCATCATCATCATCATCATTAAAATCACTACTATTATCATATTTATAGTGAAATACTTACACTGAATGAATTACAGCTAAGACGACAGTTGAAGTCATGAAATATGACGGGAACGAGGTCCTTTGTCAGTTGAACATCAAATTCAACGAAGTCCGCTCCATGAACAGCAGCCTCGGAAAAACTCTGAATGGTGTTCTCATTGTAGCTACAAAATAAAGCCAAGTTTATATTAAATGCTGTTCTTTTACAGATATTTTTATGCACATCGTAGAATAAACAACATATCTTGAGTGTGACCAGTGTGAAGACTAAACAAACCACTTATGTTATGCAACTCACTCTACATATAACTGCCATATGAGTCATTGAGAACGATGACTTTTAATGATACAAAACATTCCAAATTTACAACAAACTACATACAAACATTAATTTATTCAATACTGACCAAAATAAATTACTTTCCCACTGTTACTATTATATTTTATATGAATGGATGCCTCAACAATACTATAAAACTATAAGGCATGTAAATGTGTGTTATATGAAGTGATGATACCCAGAAAAATAATATCAAATGCAGACCCTAATAATGCGTTAACAATAGGGATGCATTCAAACATTTTAAATAAATAAATACAGCACAAAGACATTATCTGTCCCGAAAACAGGTAAACTAAAAGCATGGTCTGTACAACAAAAAAGCTATTCACCAACTTAACAATGGGATACATAACTAAATAAAAATATTATTTTCTGTTGGATAACCATGACACTTACATATGTTTCCCAGCACGACACATTCCCATCCCTCTATGGCCCACATACTGCAACCGATGACTATTTCTCCATTCCAGCGCATCAGATGTGGACATTGTACACGTATAGGAGGGCAGCGGCTTGACGACCAGATAATCCACTGGAAATGAATCAATTGAAACAATTATTAATGATAACATAACAACTAAAACATCCACTAGTCCAATAAAAGTTTCAGCTGTGTTAACAAAACCTAGTCAATATCTTCTCATGTACTAAATACTTTGTATTTGATCTAAAAAGATGTCAGGAATTTAAGCTACTCTACGTGATGTGAAAACTTAATATATTAACAAGACACCAATTAAATCATGTTCTAATGTTCGGATACTAACAGCTGAGAGGATATCTTTTATTTAGTTATCTATGTTCTATACTTTGATAAAGTATGTATTATGTAAGTTGAACACAATGTGTTTTATGTGATTTTAAATGTTCATATTTATGTAATATACATGATGACATATGTATATGTTGCAATTATGTTATGGTAAATTGTATTTATAAGTATAACCATCAAGTTATTATCTATGTCGAGCAATAGTTTATGTATTGGTGTTGTATTGTTACACTGTATACTTGACTATAAATAAAATTTTGTGTTATGTTACTTTATGTTAATTGGCGACATGAAATTAGAGGTAACTCCACTCATTAACAAGGACCAGAAAATCTGATAATGCATGGTTCACTTTTTTCAGGGTAATCCTTCCCTTTTATTCAGGTAATAACAAACAAATAAATGATTGTACATACTTCTACATAGTTTTATCCTATGAATTAAGTGGAGGTTAATCTGACTACATACACACTTACCTACAAGTAATATTTAACTTGAGCCCCCCCCCCCCCCACCCACCAATATACCCACATCAGACGAAACTAAGCCAATATTAGTAGTACTCACATGTTATTTGTCCACACATTCTCAGCTTGTTACCATGTACAGGTATCTGAAGGGCACCTCTTGATGAAGAAAACAGATTGGCTGCCAATACAACAGAATGTCCAACTAAGGGAAGATCATTATCTACGCCTGGAAGCTCTTGATAAATAAATATGTGGATGAACTGGAACAGGCAAAGCATATAGATTGTAAGCATTAAAAAAGGCAGAGGGTGGAAATGGAAAATATTCATAATATTAATTATTTGGATATGAAGTGCACTGAAATATCAGTGTGAGATGTACACTGAGTGCGTGATCATATGTAGTAATTTGTATACACTCACTAGATCGCAATCAGAAACTGTCTGTACACGGAATGTTATGACAGAATCTTGCTTAACGGATACTCCAAACTCTGGCTGGCTTTTGTACTCCGTCATCTCTTCACTCAAATCCTGAAAATTGAACAAACACACTGGCAGAAACCTACTTTTTTAACAACAATAATACACTTTGGGATCGTGGCTAATAGCTTTGTCTAGATACTTTCCTTTTCATCTCAAAATGACACAAAAGTGTGCACAAGTGAGTACAATTCTATTAAAGTTAAAGATCTTTTCCAAGTTTAAAAAAATTAAAACAATCTTCCCACATTATATCAATGTCTGGAAATAACTTGTTACCGAACTGACATGAAATAGACATTTTATTGTACAATAATAATGTATATTTAATCAAACGCCCTTACTAGCAGGAGCCATTCAAAGGCGCTGTACAGATAATATGTAATATAATAATACCCCAAATAATATGTCTGTAAAAACCCTGTAATGATTTAAAAGATAAAAAAAATTATCTGTGAAAGCAACCTTAAATAGGTATGTTTTTAGAAAAGATTTAAAATTTCCTAGAGATGACGCATTTCTAATATCTGCCGGCAACCTATTCCACAAAGTGGGGGGCTACAACACTAAACGCACAATCACCATATCACTTGAGCCGAGACACTGGCACCTACAATAGTATCTGACTGGATGACCTGAGTTTCCGGGATGTACAGCAGAACCATTCAAGTGGAGCTTTAATATGACTTAAATTATCCTACAAGGTTGGTCATTTATTTATATGACTCGTGAATCACAAATGATTTTGTCTTCCAATGAATATGTTGCCAGCGAAAGAACACACAAACAGGGTCTGTCTACATACAGTGCCCATGTCTTATGACCATTGGATGTTCATACTAAAAATATTCATTTTAACTAACAATGTAATATACCACTACTTCTTGCATGCAGGGATATTAAAACAGAGTTTCCCCCTCACAGATAAAACAGAACAAACCAATGTTTTTCCCACTCTCTTTTAACCATTTAATATACAAACTAGAAAACTTACCAAATATAGCATTTTATTTCTGATCAGGTGTGGGTCATGGTCTTCCTATAAACAAAAACAAATATTAATTTACAACCAAAATAACCCCATCTTTTCATGCACGGTTAATTTAGAACTTCATTAAAAGGAGACCAAAAAAAAATTCAGTCAAAACATAGAAGCTAGATTATGATGGCAATCCATGAAAATTAATACTTATATTAATAATAATTAATAATGGAAAAATACATTTTAATTAAGTTACTAAGTGACAAATAAAAAATTTCATTTGAGTTAATTAGACATTTTGTTGTTCAAAGCTTTGGATAAATATAAATTATATATTCATACTATTTGCTATCCAAACAGCATGTGGTTCTAGAGTTTGCTAAATCATTTATAGAGTAGTGACATACTGATTGGTATTATAACTAAAGTTTTGTCAATAAAAGTAAAAGGATTATCCATAGAAATTTTGTCAAAACGAAATTCTATGCAATTTACATACAAATGTACATTGCTAGGAAAAAAACGTTGTGAATTCAACTACAGCATTATAACAGAAAATGGTGTGTAAGGATCAAACCTGATGAGTGATAAGCCATACACTATACCCACATGAATTAGGGCCCCAGCGGCTATTTATTTCAAGCACCGTTTCCCCTCTGGCGTCTATACAAGCATGCCCTTATTCATGCAAGCAGAGGCCATTATTAATTACAATATTGAGCATTATAATAACGGCTTCAATGGTTTCACATGATCCTTAAATATGCTTAGAATATGCTTTATGATCCCCTGACAATTTCCCGTGTGTGGGTTTTCCAGCGTGGATTTTCCAGCGCTAATTGATATTAAAACACACGACTGGCTTACCGTATATCGATCATGTGACTAATTATGGGAATGAAACATAAAAAGCAAATAAATATAGAATAAAATGTTTCAATTCTGATAATTTATCACGTGAACTAAGACCATGAAAGAGTATTGGTAACACAGTTGTGAACTACTAGGATGAACCATTCAAACAGTTCATTTCTGAAGCATTTTTGTACACACTGCACATGAGCAATAATAACAAACAAACATGACACATCATCCATGGAAATATCTGACACCCAGCACTTATTCATATATAATAATATTATATATATATATATATATATATATATATATATAGTTAGACCATGACAGACCAAGTTAGAACAGCTGCAAAACAGTACATACCTGACTAGCATTTAGAGGAAGACATTTGATACGGTAATCTAACAGAGACTGTGCCTTCTTGTCAACCATCTTAAATGAGTTGTTGTCAATAACCAATCGGATCTCCTTCTGCCCTGTCAGCCAACCAGGGTATTTCACGGATTTATTACCTAGGAGAACAACAGTGGTACTTTGTCCAAATCAGCGTCGGACCAACAGGCAAGCTTAATGCTATAGAAGCCAGCCACCCATAAGCAAACGTCAAACGTGGAGTGTACACTGCCCCCTCCTGATACTGGACCAAACCTCATCAGTTCGCCATGCCCTTCATTATAACTAGCCTGTTTCAACGAGTTCAAAAGGTTTCTACCATACCTTGATGGCACTACTCTCCACCTCAGACACACACACGGCTTGCTTTAACAACATTAAGCTCCTTATGTTAGATGTGGTTTGTGCAGCTAAGCAAGTGTTCATAATCTGCCTTTGTGTTATGTCTTGTAATTGACATTCAAACTGGAATGTGCAACCTGGAGGGTTTGATCCCACTGGACTGGACTTCCTGTCAAAACGTCGGTGGTCGCATCGCAGCTAAAACTGATATTTTAAAAGAAACGAGGCAGATAGAACAATCAGCTCAGATGCCAAACAAATGCATCTGGTGTCTGGAAGAAATCCTGATCTGGTACCAGCAGTCAACAGCCTCGGGATTCTTCTCTTTCAGGATGCTTAACACCTGAAAATATTGCAAACGAGAAGGATAAAATGGAAAGGAAGGCGCACAAAGAACAACACTCGTGTCTTTTTTTTGCGGTGATGCCCAAGTTTGTAGACATGAGTCAACCAATCATATGTTCGGTGGCTTTTCAGAATGGCAGGAACATCCTGCTCTTAGTTTTATTATCACTTTTACCAGCCTTACAATTGTAACTGGATAATATTTACATTTTCAGGCATCACCTCTTTCCAATAATAATAAAAATCTGAGCCGTGTTCAAATTATTAAATTCAAAATTTTATACAGTGAACTCCAAATGCTTTATCACGGATTAAAGCTTAAACAAAAATGGCTAATGATCCGATTACTGGATCACCAGTTACAGTAAAGCAGTGGTTGGTTCAATGTCAAGGCAACATAAATGATGCAGAATTATACTGATATATGAGATGTGGTTGTTGAGGAGCAGTCAGAGATCCATTAAAGCAGCCAATGAATCTCTGAACTCCGATCACAAACAGCAGACATTTAGAGTGAGTACAAGTCCAGTGTGTCCATGAACTTAAAATAAGAATAAAGGAGATCAAGTGGTAGGCTTTATTTTTGGCTGCAACACAGTTGGGATGGAGGTAGGGTTAGTTCAAGCGGGGAAGTCCACACCCTTTTCTCTGTGAAACTGTTTGAAAAAAATCCACAAGGGACATGAATGCGAGAATAGACAATATACGCTTATAAACCAGTGTTTTATTGCAGAAGGAGCTCAATTTCAAAGTATAAAAGTCACTTCAATACAATTACACAATCAATTGTGAGGAAATGAGCCAATACAAATACAGACATCTGGGGTCTTTTCCAAAAAAATAAGATTTGCCCCCAAAAAGGAGCAAATAAAGTAGATCTGGCAGAATCATGAAATAAAGGAGATTCTTTTAAATAAAGGAAGCATGAACGCACTGAAGTCAGCACATAGGGCTTAGTGACACATCAGCATGAAAAGATTAGAAAACGTTGCCTCCTTTTAGTCACCTCTTCTGAGATAAAGAAGGTCACACTGGACTTGTTCTAATCAACAAGGAAGTGAGTTGGTTTGGGGTTAAGAGATGCTGATAAACTTGAAATGGACAATTTGTTTGCCATTCATAACTGAAATGGGTCAGGTAAGATGCATCAAATGTTATTAGATCTAACTGTGAAGTGGATTCTGATTTTGAGAAGCTAATTGTGTCAGTCACCTGACCAAAAGATGCCAAACTTTGTATCAGTCACCTGACCAAAGGATGCCAAACTTCAGTAGAATGCTGTATGAGCCAATACTGCCAAATCACTTTTAATACACCTGATGATAGCCTCATACCTCGATCCAGGAACTGGAATGAAATTTCAAAAGAGCAACGAAACACGAAGTTCAAAGCCTTCCTAACTTCCACCAGATTAATGTTTCTATCCGCGTTATCTCAAGACAGACGCTGGTTATCCAATCATTACAACTGCCTCAATTAGTCACATTGACTGACACTTGAGCTATCTGCCTTAATAACACGGTGAGTTAATAGGGCATTAGTTAGTGGCTTCTCGCTGGGAATTAAGTGAAGCATCTACACGCTGTAAACAACAACAACATTAGAGAACAGCCAAGGATAACTCTCTCTGGATACGACCACTTTCCAGCAAAATGCATGCCCCAAAAAAGTATAATTCATTATGCTGAATGTTATTGATAACATACTTCACAGATGCTATCAACCGGTAAAACAAAAAGAACTGAAAACATTATCAGCAAGAGTTGTGCATAGTTTACCAAATGTTGGTTACTGATGTCTTTAAGCCGAGCAATAGCCATTGTGTTGATGCGAACCGGTATAATGATATGACATTCTACCAACATAACAAACCACAAATGTTAACAAGGAGCAGGTTCATTTTATGTTTATAAGCCATAATTACTAGTACATTAAAAAAAACCTACACATCAACTAATGTTTAAATTTATCATGAACTGCAAAATGCTAAAGAATTTTTAATCAAACATCTTATTATATATATATATATATATATATATATATATATGCTGACAGTTTGAATATATAGCCCCCAAAAGGTGACACTATATCAAAATAACGAGTTGGGCAACAGCCATGCTGAGAAATTAGAGCTAATCATTAAGACATCATGCCACTTTAACAATTATTATGTGTGTCTGTATGAATGCATGTGTTTGTGTGTGTGTACACACACACAGATACACACACATATGAACAAATATCAGATATATAATAGTTACCTATTATTCCAAAGCTGTCATTCAGCTGAACATTGCTTTCATCTAAAAAAAGAATGGATTTATCAAAAATAATAATAATAATATAATAAGTTCATGGAACGTAAATAAAGTTCTCTTATCAGATATTACTTTGATATTAGCAATAATTACAATTCCTTCCTGACAATATTTATATATAGCCTATAGGTAAAACCTATACTCGCTTAAAAGTGTACTGTAAGCTCGTAACATAAATTCTGTAGGTGGCCTCATATAAAGTTAATTCTATGACAATGTCTTTAAAATGTCTACTCCACACAACACCACCACCATAAAATCAAGGTTTAACACATAAGAGATGTTGAGCCGCGGAAATTATTCTACCCCCAGATGCTATCATTTACAAAATATAACACTCAAATTGCTGATGCTCCATTCTCAACGTGCTAAGCTACTCCCCATCATATGCCACAGAGGACACCGTTATTAATCACGACTAGATATCCAACAACTCGAATTAAGATAAATCTACCAATGTTTTATAATACTGACCTGCCAGATCGACCTGTCTAGGCGTTGGTCCACCCTCCCACCATTGTACAGTCATCAGTGTACAGGATTTATCCTCTGTACTAGATGGCAGCTCACACATTGTCCTACCGAGGAAGTAGCGATATTCCAGCTTCTTGGTGCTGCCAATCTCCAAAGTGATATACCAGTGACTGTGTCTACGATATAAAACACTCGTCTTAATGAAGGTGTATATTACTAGACATTATTACTAAGTTCAGGTACATGTATTATACTGAATGAATAGTTTTCAAGTTCTCATTTTTGCAATTTATAAATTAATTGTGTATAATAAATTATAAAACATTTCTAAGACGAACAATCCTAAAAGTTCCCAGAACATGTGGGATCATCTGACATGTGGGATTATTCGACATGTGGGATCATTTGAATAAAGTCTGAGTACAATTCATTGAGCCTACATGAGTATAAACATGTTCAAGCCTGAAATTAGCCAAATATGAGAATGAATACTTCATAAAGTACTCATGATTAAGTTCAATTTTTGTTTCCAGATTAATTTATATTCTTAAACATTACGAATTTAAATTTATGTATCGTAAAACAGACAAATGAATCGACAGACTTCTTTAAATTGTGATACACACTGACAAAGCAAAAATCTCCTCAAAATATACCTGAGTAAATTAAAAAGTACTTTTTATTTCAACCTTGTAAAAAATTACACCCATTAACCCCATGCTCGTTGTCACTTGCGTCTTTCATTTGTTGACTTCATTTGTCTTAAGACCAGTGACACTGTATACAAGTAAATATGTCCAAATACCAAACACAAACAATCATATTTACAATACAGATCTCATACTGTGTATAGGACATACTGTAAAGCCTTGCTAGCCTGTGATATCAAAGACATCTAAGATATTTTGATCCAGATTAACCTGGTAGCCAACAATATTTACTATGATAAATCCTATAATGTAGTAATGGTTAACACATATTGGCCAGAACTAGGATTTTCACAATCTCTGGATACATCAATCAAATAAATCAATATATATTACATTAATAAAAATTATCTTCAATGTAAACTGAGGCATGGCTGAATTATACACACACCTGTATGTTGTCAGGAAAATTCTAATAATTATTTGGAAATTTGGGATAATTAATTATAAATAGGGGTGTCTCCAGATTATACTTGTCTTCATCTTTACATAGCATCATACAGCAATTAACTATATGCACTATAATGTCATATTAATTTACTAAATGGATAAAAAGAAATTATGTTTAATACTGAGGTTCTGAAGAGCAGTCAAATTTTAAAATTATGCGTAATGTGTAAGAACAGAATATTTATCCAATAGTTGCTCAAATTAATTTACTAGTACATATCAGCTATTAGATAGGAATACAGATTTAATGGAAACATAACTCTCTAGCAGTACAGCAACAGTCTGGACCCGAAAAAAAACAACATTCTGATTTTCTTACGATTGCTTAATATTATCATCATCATCAAGAATGACCTACATAATAAACAGTCGACAAATTACATTGACTGGTAAGAACTCGTACACAAAAGGGAGAGATAAATATAGACTTCTGTAGCTACTGCCATTGTGGTAATCGATCATCAATTTCAAAGAAAACATTGTTATATTTCACACAGAATTATACAATCACTGAACTACATCAAAGATCTGTCAAATATATCCTATATTGTTGTTGCTCGTAAGACTAATAATTGTCATTAGAATCATTATTATCCTTAACCGTTAATATTATACACCTAACTAATGCTAAACAAAGGTCAAATTTATGATGTAACATCCGGTTACAGAGACACATCTTTGGTTGGACAATATAACATCTGGTCATGGAGACACATCTTTAGTTAGACAATATAACATCTGGTCATGGAGACACATCTTCAGTTGGACAAAACTTAGTTTCAATACAACAATGGTTTCTAATTTAGTGTGTGTGTGTGTGTGTGTGTGTGTGTATGTGTGTGTGTGATCATAACATGTGCATGTTATAAGTTAGTAATTGTAAAATTGATAGACTGTCAGGCATGGGATCACAGTTCTGTAAGTCATGGCTAATTGAACAATGACTTACATAATTTATTTCAACAACATCTCTATAATAATATCATGAATGACTACAAGATCTATTACAGATCTGAAAGGTCACGTTCAATATTCACTTGTTTATTTCATAAATGAAAACAACAGCCAAAGGACAGTGTTATTCCCTAGCCATAAAACTATCCACTCATCTAAATAAGTGATTTATAAAGGTGATAAAATTAGTGGGGGGTCAGGTTGCTTAGTTTATTTAGCCTTGTCCCTGGTCACACCTGAGACATACTCTGGCCAATGGTGGTCTCCTTAAGGAAAACATCTCAAAACACAGATAGAACCAGGATTTGAACTTATAACTTGGGAGGTTTACGGTGCACTGCTTTAAGTTTAACCATTGCATTGTTTGATTGGCCTGGTAGGGAGGGATTAGGTGGTGATGATGATGTTTCATGTTTTAAGGCCACTTTTGGACACAAGGTAAGCTAAATGGACCGTGCAACTTCTAAATGTAATGAGGTGAAGATAAAGATGAAACACCATTCAGACATGCCCCATGCCTTCATCCATAATATGTATGTCTTCTATATTCTATGGCACCAATTAAGTGCAAATAAACTCTGTTAGCACCAAATGCTTTACGAGGAGATGGATGACCCACCTCTTACAAATCTGTAAGGTAAACCAACATATAATTTCTGGCAAAAAGCCAGACAGGACAGGACAGGATACAAAACACACACACACACACACAGTTTGGTCCACAAACAGTTGGTATCTTGTAAACAAAAACAGATCTATTGGCGTCATTCTCTGAATATTGGACACAAAAGTTGGCATGCCTGTCTATGACTGAGAACAGCAGCATGCTCAAACAAGCATTTCAATATGCCTAGTCTCTCTCACCAAGGAAACCACGTATTGATTTAGTACCATTCAGATCACAATAAACCGCACTGCACTGGTGATCTCAATAAGAGAACTGATAAATTAGGCCGAAGGTTACAGTGCTTTTTGTGAAACATATATACAAATTGACACGAAGGAATTGTTTTAAAAAAACTGATAATTTTCACCAGTGAAATCTAAGTGGAGATAAACATTCAACTTGAGTTTTGACCTGATCCAATTAGCCTCATACTAAACAAGTAATTACTGCGTGCTTAGTGAATTTCAAATAAAGGACAACAAGTTTACAAAACGCTTCGAATTATCTTCTCCCACGTTCAGCTATCTGTTAAACAATCACAGTTTCCTTCAATGCTACAATGTCATAGTGTTAACTTTTGCTATTAACATCTTCAACAAGTTATTATCTTTTCATATTTTATGCCAAATATATTTTGTAATGAGTTTAGGCAGGCCTGCAAGAAATATAATAAACATTATAAAGCAGTTTTGCTACTACTTGTACATAATGTGTGTTGTAGTCTTTGCCAATCTAACTTAAACATCTTATTGCTGTCACACGAACAATGGTAATTGTCTGCCATCCAGCACAATTAGAATTTAAATCGATGCAGCAGTAACCAAACAATGGGCTCTTTAAATGCTAAACCCTTCACTCGTATCTAATTACTGATGTCTAACTGAAGTAATTTCAATTTAGCTCGTATGCATGCTTTTGATATTAATGACTAGGTGCACTTTGCTTTATTTCTTAGCTGTGCACGTATATTATGTGTAAATATTACTGTGTCAAGAACATTTTATAGACAGAAGTCTAAGAGTTTAGTTTGTAAATATAGAACCTCATTGGTCATGCACATACAGAGTGCATATATATATATATATATATATATATATATATATATATATATATATATATAATGTTGTATACATATTAAGGAAGAAGATTACTTTGGTAGAAGGAAGATGAATAAACTTAAGAAGAGAGATGTTATAATATATATGAAAATGTTTGCTGAGTATGGATTAAGGTGATGTCCAGATACAAATTTAAATAGATGCGTATATGTATATATATATATATATATATATATATATATATATATATATATATATCAGGAATATATTTTTGACACCACCCAACTTAATGAATAAATTGTGTATTAAGAATATTCCTTGACTTAACTACACAAGATTATACAAGGAAATAACTATTCCTCCCCCTTACACATATTGAATAATATCAACCATTTCACATAGGAACATGTCAGGATGCAATGGGACAACTTGATAATACAATGAAAATTTGAATAAGGGACATATAGCATCCTATGGAATTTCTTGAAAAGGACATTCCTCCATTTGGCCTCAAACCAAACCTTAGGTACTGACAACAATGACAAGATAATGTCAACATTTCTTCCTCCGAGTAGTGGAATGGAGAGGTTCAGTAAAGTATATCTCTCTACCTGGTATAATAAAGTGCTCAGCTTGCAGTACACTCTGAGATAAGTTTAGCCAATTTTGCTTCTTCTGATATGCTTCTTCTGATAAACTTACACTTACAGAAGAACTCAGAAAGCAAGACACGATTTAAGAGGCCAGACAAATCCTAGTTATTAACCAAGTTTACGCACTAACCTATCCGATGACTCCTCCGATTGGTCATGTCTGATCAGCTTGATGCCATTCTCCTGGTTCCATTGGCCCAACTCGTCGCAGTTTCCAACAATATAAACATCATCCTCATCCTCAGCCCCGTCTTCAACGGCGAGTCTGAACTTCACCAAAACCATGATTCCTTGGCAGAGGGCTACTGAAAGACAGTAAAATAAAGGTCAGATATGACATCAAATGACATGATGCGGGAATGAAAACGTTCATAATGTGCAGAAGCTTGTGATTCCTTCATATGAGCCAATTAAGTAGAAAATTATGACAAACGGCCGTCCAACAAAAAACACAAATGTCTTTTATGTAACCATAGGTGAAAGATTCTGTTTGGTGATCCAGTATATAAGAACAACCATCTGATAACACTGGTGAACCAGATCTACTGGATAAGGCAGCTGTTTGTTAAACAAGTATCCAGAAAAATTGTTGTTGTAGTCTAAAGGGTATGTCATAGTTGGAACAGTCCGTTTCTGTAAGAAAACATCTACTGACATGTAGCTATAGAAAACCGGTAGTTCACCAAATCTTACACAGAATATCCGATAAACAGTGACTTATAATCAGCAAAGAACTGATGCAACATCTACTCTATCCGATGCTTGTGGTGACAATTGTCCCATCATCAGTAGCAGGTAGGCGGGACCTAAAACCAGTTAACTCCAGTTAACACACACACACACACACTCATATGTAGCTGTACTATTTTGCTGACTTTTTAAATATTTAGTCTCTAGCTGTTTATTCATGACGTAGCTGGCTACACTGAAGCTGGCAAGCAAATGGGAAAATCCCATCCATATCATTTCATTAAAGGACACAAACTCGTGTGTATTCACTGTGATGACAAGCGGTGTACTCAATACACAATGACTATATTATTACAACACTTCATGACACGCACGGCTCCCACGGAGAGCTCAATAAACACTAAAATCAAATGGGCACACCACCGGTAGTGTATTTCAGTACAGAAAGATCCAGTTGTACATGACTGACAGCTGGATAGCCAGAAGAATGATTTACCACAGATTATGTAATCTTCTACTAGACAACACCAACACACACACACACACACACACTGACACAGGGCTGTCTTTCGCCTGTGACTATATAATACGCCATGTTTTGATGTAAACAAAATATAGGTCAATGATTAAAGTTATATACAATCATTGCAAACCTATCTGCTATTAACGATTGTTGATAATTGAAATAAATAAATTATATCTACTCAATATTCTTCAATACATCCCATGTAATAGATTTTAGCTACAATAATCAGAAGAAACTCGCCAGAAATCCATTCATAAATGGACTTTGAGGTTTTGAGAGATAAACCGGGGATTAGCTTGTAGTCTCCCAGTCTGCAGAACAGGTAAGAAATGCTAACACAAAAGGTGACGTGACATGGATTATATATTCGTACATCAACAACAACAGTCTGGTTAAAATGTATACGTCCTTTAACAGATATAAACTGAAATCTCATGACCCTATTTGATAACCCACTCTTTAAGAAGGTCCATACACTTTCAAAAGAATGAACAGAGAGCCAAATAATATTGGTACATGTCTTTATTTTTTTTTTTAACTTCCCCTTATTGGGGAAAGGCTTGACTCAGCAGAATATTTAGCTTATACCACAGATACGCCAAAGGTGATATCATTGAAAATGTAGAAAAATATGATAAAACATGACGTGTCATGGATCGAGATTAGTGGTTATAAACATGTGATAGCCAAACGTTGAATGACTGCAATTGACAAAGAACTTGGAACTTGTCAGTGGAAAGAACAGCCAATAGATGGAATATGGGCTTCTCCCACCCAATGCGGTTGAAGTATCACCATCTCTAAACCCATCTGAGAACAAAATCGGCTGATGTTTTATTTACCTTCAACTCTGGTAAAACCTTGAACATACATATAACCAAGGGGCAATTCTCTGATGAAACATCCCATAAAGACAGCTATGTGAGTTAGATATAAATCCCAACATGGTGGTTTGTAGACTGTGCTCTGAAGTCAAACCTCGACCAAAATTATTACTTGTAATCAGCACAAATCATACACAGGGTGCTTCCTTATCTAACCGGTAGCTCGTTGGGCCACAGATCACAGTGACCTGAGTTCGAATCTTGGTGTGGGCATATCTGCAGGGTGTTTCATATTTGACTTCGCTTAATTACCTTTGGAGGTCACTCGGCCCACTTAGCCTACCATGTGGACAAAAGTGGCTGTAAAACATCAATCATCACACACTGACAGGACAAACCTATTATTATTAATGGTAGTTATGGCTTAATATATCAACTAAGTTTATCCAGTAGCCACCTTGAAATAACATCAGCACACAGCAACATTCTAAAATATATATGATAATCTTCATCTGTTCGTTGCAAATCTCTACAGACAATTATTACCTCATAATTAAAGTCACAAATGTTGATATTTTATAGTGATTAAGAACTAGCATCCTACATCACATTAATTATGGGATACACCAGAGAGTGTAGAAAACTGGCCACCATTTCTGTTACAAAACAGAAAAGTCAATGTTCTATAACTGCCATAAACACTAACAATAACATATACCAATAGTTCTACTTGAAATGTGGGCCAACATGACTGACAATGTTATGCTATAAATTAGTAGTGTGGTCGTTTGTCTACCTGAGAAAAAAGGGATGGTTAGTATTATCAGGTGACTGATAGCTAATTAAAACCACTATATAAATATATTTAATATATCTATGAATCACACCATGTCCATACCAAAGTGATTCATGTAGATGCCTCAACTCAGCTAGTCAACTATTTCAACTTTTGTTCCAACCACTGTATTAATAGAGAGCCCCTAGGGTCAGCCAAGTACATCTAGTGATCTGTAACACTGAGATGGTGGTGATAGATAATTCACATATATGTATGTCCTTTTGAGAGAAAATGTAAAACTCATCAAGTCAAGTCAAAGATGAAACACCCTTCAGATCTGTGGTCCAATGACCTACCAGTTAAACCATGGAGGCATCCTTTTTCAATGGTAGAAACAGATGTTTGTAATTTTATTTACTGTTCAAATACAACTATATGATATTTTAAAAAGCAGCTAAAAAAATTATTTCATAATTAAATTTATAATTTGTGTCAATAATAATAAAATATAGATCTATTCACCACATCTTTTTATTTTTAAATTTGTCATGAATGTTTTTAATGTTATGTTAGGGGGGATGCATTATATAAGCAATGCTTCATTTATAGTGGCCTTCTTAAATTAATATAGTTAAATAACTAAAATATATACTGATAATTATCTTTGAAATCTTAAAAATTATTATTAATTAAAGGTTGATATTTTATAGTGATTAAGAACTAGCATCCTACATCACATTAATTATGGGATACACCAGAGAGTGTAGAAAACTGGCCACCATTTCTGTTACAAAACAGAAAAGTCAATGTTCTATAACTGCCATAAACACTAACAATAACATATACCAATAGTTCTACTTGAAATGTGGGCCAACATGACTGACAATGTTATGCTATAAATTAGTAGTGTGGTCGTTTGTCTACCTGAGAAAAAAGGGAAGGTTAGTATTATCAGGTGACTGATAGCTAATTAAAACCACTATATAAATATATTTAATATATCTATGAATCACACCATGTCCATACCAAAGTGATTCATGTAGATGCCTCAACTCAGCTAGTCAACTATTTCAACTTTTGTTCCAACCACTGTATTATTAGAGAGCCCCTAGGGTCAGCCAAGTACATCTAGTGATCTGTAACACTGAGATGGTGGTGATAGATAATTCACATATATGTATGTCCTTTTGAGAGAAAATGTAAAACTCATCTCAATAAAGATTGGAATTTCTTCCAGCAGCAGTTTATTCTAGTTTATACTCTCCCAGATGAAACAGCTTGTACAACAATAATTTGTAATAATTATATGGGATGTACTTAATATAAGAAATCACCTTCCCAATGTAGTTATTAAAATCTTACCCACATAGCCATTGTATGTTTTATTATATGTTAACCTCATTTTTGGCTGTTCTATTTATTAAACATGGCGGCTCCAGTCAGCCAGAGTTGGCAAGTTGGTTTAATGCATAGTAATTATTGGGATAATTACCCATATGGTAGAAATTACCAATACAATTTTTCAATGGTAGATGATGACTGATGTTTTATGGCCACTTCTGTGCACATGGTAGGCTAAATGGGTTGAGTAATGAACGGAAGTCAAAGATGAAACACCCTTCAGATCTGTGGTCCAATGACCTACCAGTTAAACCATGGAGGCATCCTTTTTCAATGGTAGAAACAGATGTTTGTAATTTTATTTACTGTTCAAATACAACATATATGATATAATATACCCAATAATATGTTATTGCTACAAAAAAAATTCATTTCATAATTAAACTTATAGATTTTGTGTCAATTAATAATAAAAGATATAGTTATGTCTATTGACTATTCCACATCTTTTTATTTTTAAATTTGTCATGAATGTTTTTAATGTTATGTTAGGGGGGGGGATGCATTATATAAGCAATGCTTCATTATATATGTGTTTGCCTTCATTAAATTTATGTATTATGAATGTTGAAATAAACAACTTAAATAATATACTGATAAGTTATTACTGAAAGATTTATTTCTATGTATGTGATACATTAATATGGCTCTGTTTGGATTTTAACTAAAGTATTTTCCTCGTTCATAAGTCAATCGCAAACCAATTATACTGACAAATAAAAGGCTAACTGCCATAGTTCCCAAACTGGTGGCTTCAAGTCACTAACTGCTTTCTACCATTTTCTCTATTCTTATCATTATTTCTACCAAACGTTTCTACCATGAGTAGGGTAGAAATACCATTCTAACCCGGTAGAAACCCAATTCGGCCATTATGAAAAGCCTACCAATTGTAATTGAATGTCATCTGAAATCACAAAGTTCAGTGTGATTTGCTAGATATATTTTAAGGAAACCTGACAGTGATTGGCAATCATGACTATCTGAATGACATAAACGGGTTCCTGTTATAGCAGCTATAAGTAAACAGAACTGTACTATTATAAGTACTAAATGTTTTGATTTGTTGTATTGAGGTATTTTTGTGCATTGCCAATTAAGTGCTAGTAGCATTGATGAGTCTGCCCATTTCATTTTCAGTTTTACCTACATTTCATTTACGATGTTTCTAATATAATATACTTCACGTATGTAATATACACTACGAGTTAATACATACACATATGTAGATACAATAAAGTTATACAGAATACACTTAAGGTCTGGGCTGTGTTGTCTATTCCACCATCTTAAAATTTATTTGTATCTGTTACAAAATATTTTACTACTAGTAGTAATAGTATGGAATGCTTACGGAATAATAATGATGAGGATCAATATAGTAACGAATTGTTTACCGACAAACTGTCACCCACCTGAAAGAAATATTACCTGATTATTCTCTACCTGCATGATGAAGACACTTGCCATGTATACTTCTTATCTACCTGCATGATGAACACACTCGCCATGTACACTTCTTATCTACCTGCATGATGAAGACACTCGCCATGTACACTTCTTATCTACCTGCATGATGAAGACACTCGCCATGTACACTTCTTATCTACCTGCATGATGAAGACACTCACCATGTATACTTCTTATCTACCTGCATGATAAAAAGAACATTTCACCCCATGAAAAATAACCTTCTTATCTACCTGCATGATGAAGACACTCACCATGTATACTTCTTATCTACTTAATACATAATACAACAGTTGATTACATTATATCTCCCACCTTCTTTCGGAACTGAAACAGTTGCTTCATCTCTGCTGGCAGATATACATTTCTTATTAAAGAGACCTACAGTTATACAAAATTCTTATTTTAGGTTCGTCGTCTGCCGCTAATCAAAAAAAAAATTCACTCAACCTTCAGCTTTGACAATTATATCCTGCTCCATGTTATATGAGGCCACTAAAATAGTGTTACATTTAATTGACCTTTTCTCACATATCACACATCTCCATATATAATATCACACATCTCCATATATAATATCACACATCTCCATATATAATATCACACATCTCCATATATAATATCACACATCTCCATATATAATATCACACATCTCCATATATAATATCACACATCTCCATATAATGGTCTCCTTTTATGAGTTTTCCACGGCAGAACATATTATTTTGTATCACAGGAATTTGTTAATTGAAGTGCTTATCCAAATATGGGTACAAAATGAGTGCTAATTATGCCATTTTAAATTCAGAGGAAACATCATATTCAGTCATAAAAAAGATATCAAGAGTCTTGCAGGTGTTGAGTTCTTAAAACTACATTTTAAATAAACTTCATTAAGAATCAATAAATTTGTAGTAATAAAATATTACACTAAGTTTACTGGCTACATTGGACTCCAAATTCTATACAGACTGCATCTACTAATCTGGAGCTAGAATGGCTTTGAAAAAGCTAAAGCTGTGGCACTTTTTATGTGAATGTAAATTGTTAACAAACTGATTTAATCAACGCCAACACGCTGCTGGAGAAGGTGTTGATGTAGGTCCCACATACCAGAATAAGCGAATATATATCCAGTAGGAATTAAATACAATTAGAGACAGTAAACCCATAAATCAAACATTAAAGTAATCTATTTACTGTATAATCGAAATGTTACTTGCATAATCACCATGGACATTCATAATCACTTTGAACATACAGTTATTCAGTAATGTGATACAATGATACATGCACTAAAATTCTGTAATTGCTGAAAACAGACAGAGTTCTTGATATTGTATTGCTGAAATCTATAGATAATTAGATCTAATATTGGGATTTAATATTGTTCAAAACAATATAGAAATTGAATGTTTCTGCTCAAAGCAATATTTGAGCAACAGGCTTGATCTTTTTATCCTGTCCTAATTTGTTGTTCTACACTGGACTAGTACATGGCAGTGTATTCTGTATAACTAGTACATGGCATATTGAATTATCCAAAGAGTTTCAGAGACGCACAAATTGAGTTTGTGCGTCTCAGTTTGTGCGTCTCTGGCCATGCCTTACTGTAAGGCTTACACGTTGTTTTCCCATTTGTAAAGATGAATAATCAATTAAATACAACGAATTGGAGAATATATAGAGCATCAATGTGTTGAAAGATGTCTATTTCCGAATGCTACTAACATATTCTGGATGCAAGTGACATTGTGACTGTCATGATTGTGACATTCACAGACTGACACTGACAGTCACAGTCAGTGTTCTTTGTTTCGCTGACGCATCAAACTGCTTCGATATTTATAGAAATGTGTGTGGCTTACCACAAAGTTGGGGACAGTGGGACACTAAGTATGCGAGCCTGAACTGCTCCAGGTGACAAAATCACCACAAATATCATCTTCCACCATCGTACCACTTTTATCTATGACAGACACAACACAATGTCAACAGTGGCGTTCTTTGTAAAATATAGTCTGGACTGGCACGATGGACTAAATGTAACGATAACGGTCAGACGGTGATTCATTGACAGTTATTGTTCGTTTAAGTATAATATTTCTATGCCACACCGATAGACTAAATTATACATTTTATATAGACTATATTCAGGATAGCGATAATGCGCTATTATTATGTTTTATAGCTTGCAGGTTGGTTAAATGAGATACCATTTACCGTTAAATTTATGCTGGTCTCTATTTATATAGCAATCCACTCGCCCATCACTTTGTTCCATGCCCGAAGGCTTCAGGCATGGAACAAAGTAATCCATTATGATAATGATTACTTAAGAATACTATGATTACGTTTACGACTACCTTAATATGTAGCTATTAATGTAATCTATTACGATTGTGATTACATTTTAAGTAATCATGATTACAATCACGGATACAATCATATAAACAATTAACGTAGACTATATCACACAAACGTGAACGTGATGCTTTAGCTTTACTGTAACAGCTGGAATTATCTATTAGATCAAGAAGTCACTGTAATTATAAATTGTTCATGGAGGGATCATTCTTGACATCAGTATATATTGTACTGTGATTATAAATGTGATTTTAAAATTATTTCAAATAAAATTTGTATTTTCTATTTTTGGAAAGTGGGGTTTACTCCAAGTAGCCCATTCAGTGATGTTCTCTCCAATAGGGTTATATGTCTAGTAGAGTTATGACTGGCGTGGTTTTGTTCGTTCACCAATAATTTGTTTTAATATTTCTTAGATCAATACATTCACTATAGAGCAAATTAAGGAGCAAGTAATTAAAACATTTGCCACGAATGCACAGGTATTTATTGAGATTAATGCAAACATATAGAGACTCATCAATATCAACTCAACATATATATATATATATATATATATATATATCTCAACATTATTCCCCAGCTAGCTTAATCCCTCATGTCACCTGGTCAGTTATAGTAGTTAAAAACATTTGACAGTGAATTAATTAATTAAACATTGCCTATACTGTTGATTGCAACCACATCACAGAACTAGATTATTTAACCTGTTTGCAAAACAATATAGAACGCATAAGACAGGTTAAACAAAGCCATGGCGAGTGTTAGGCGTCTATATGTTTGTCAAATATGACGTCACATTCCGAAGTTTTCCGACGATTCTCGAGTAAAGCTGTGGTCATGCGCGATGCTAGCAAAGCAAGTTTTAAAACCACGTACTGTAACTTTATTTCTAGGAAAAAAATTATTTGTATCTCTGACCGAAATTGATTTTAATATATAAGACTGACATTTTGACTAATTTAGGAAACCTTTTCCTGTGACCTTTCAATTAAGTTCTATGTAATATATAGTATAATTAGAACATATACAAGAGATACAGTTTATAAATTAGGTATAATTATTTAGGTGTAATTATATATGACAAACATGAGGACAATGATATGAAATCATGAGATATGATAAATCACTCTATTCCAGAGGAAATTTGTTTATCAGTCGTCCCAAAACATGATCCTCCAGTGTTAAAGTAAAATTAGTATGTTCATTCCTTTGCAATGCCTATATGTGGCTGTCACTTGTGGTCAATGTATAAACAGTATTCGTATAAGCATGTTGTGACATTTAATTAATAATGTATTTACAGAAAATTATTTGGTATTCTAAGGCCGGCCGGGCTGAGAGTGTCGATTTGCAATTTATGCCAATAATAATGTTGATTCATTTCGTTGTAGGACGTTATAGCCATGGACCTTTTGACTACGGACCTTTTGGCCACAGCCATACACCCCCTGATGGGTGAAAGTTTTGGATGTTCATATTATAATTTAAAGTGATACTTGCAAGTGCAAATTAAGTGTAGCTTGCAAATACTGATAATTTAGAAGCCAAATTTGATATCTTGTGTGGGTGTTAATTACGCAAGATACATTTAATTTAGAAGTCATCTTAGGTTACTTTAATCATAGAGAAACAGTTCTAGTGATTGTTACCATGTGTTCTCCAATTAGTGTCATTCCACTTAGACGAATTCCGTATGGATGAAAACGGATAATATTCAGAATGGACGAGTTGAAATGAAACATTTCCATATAATTTAATTTAGAAGTCATCTTAGGTTACTTTAATCATAGAGAAACAGTTCTAGTGATTGTTACCATGTGTTCTCCAATTAGTGTCATTCCACTTAGACGAATTCCGTATGGATGAAAACGGATAATATTCAGAATGGACGAGTTGAAATGAAACATTTCCATATCCCCCCCGTGTATACACAATATGGACTATATAGACCCACGTTGTCATTATTAAATCATGCAATCAATCTGATGTGCATATTGCAAAGAAGTTGACTTATTTTGTGTTTATTTTGTTTTTATGATATAGCCAAAACGTCCACACTAAATATTACCCGTTTCCAAAACGACCTAGGGTGCGTGGCCATGGCCAAAACGTCCGTAGCCAAAACGTCCGTATACTGATTCATTTGGGGTGCTGGTTCGCAAGTGTTTATACTTTTAAAACACGCTTAGGTGCTTCTAGCAATTTGCTAGTACAATGTATTGTTTCTAGTCTGTTTTGCTATCATTCTATCCGTTGTGCTAGATGGATGAATTAAGATACTTAATTTATTTTAAAACATAACGTTTATTATCTACTTCATTGTTTCATATGTAGATCTATATTCTCAAACAAATTTATTGAATTGAATAAACTCACTCCAGACTGGGATGAGGTTGAAACCAAATAATATTACTTTCTCAAAGCTTGTGTAAAAGCTTGTGTAATCGTGAAAGTAATCACTGATTACGATTACATTTACAATGTAATTGATTACGATTACATTGCACCTGTTGCCATTATGCATTTTATTGACATTTTTTTTATCAATTAGCATATATTACACATAAACTATTAAAATCTTGTTCCTTCCATGTGTTTTCTTCACGCTGTATGTAGCATCATAATATTGTGATTTTCTGGCTCGTTTCCTGTACAATGCTAGGGTTCTCTAGCTAGTGAACAATATCAATTTGAACCTGTAACGTGAAACACTGTGGCTTTGACATATCTCTGTATTCAATAGCAGACTTCTGTTATAAATAACAGTTACATTGACAGTTTTTACATGATATATGATAACTATCAATATTCCTGTTTTATGGCTAGTTTTATACACGCGGTAGGCTAAATGGGTCAAGGGAAACAGGGAAAAAAATAAACTGAGCAGAAAAAAATAAGCGACGACCAAAGGTGATCAGGTGAAGTGAAACACGTACGTACCTTCACTGGCTTTCAACAGCGTGGCCTGGGCTTGAACCTAGCAATGAGGACACCCTTTGTATATCAGATAATGCGTTTATTCTGGGAGAGTTGAGTATATATATATAGAAACAATTTAGAAAGTACTGTGCTCTAAATAAATTTGTCGTGCGTTAAGTTTACTGAGATCAACCACAATTAGACCAAGTATCAATTATTACATGCGTTGGCGGCTGTACATATGGCAGTCAACAATTGGACTGGCTGTCCCTGGTGGGTAGCTTCATGAAAGTCTCCCATTAATCGTTATGTACAAATGTATAACAAGCAAAATATAAACAAATCAAATTTGCCTTGGAAAGCAGATTTTGTCAATTTCAGTTGAGAGGAACCGCCGTTTGTCCACCAATACTAGATAAATAATACTTTCCCTACGTTTCAGTAGTTATCAATGAACGTATATACCCATGCGCATAGCCTATATATGCATGGATGTATGTTCGAATACTCACTCTGACAGACACACGTACCCCAGTCACTAGAAACAAAAGCGCCAGTCCGGAATTCGGGAGTGAGACGAAACCTTCAGTACCTAGCGACTATGACATGTACAGACATACACGTGCATGGACATAGCAATACACACACAAATACTCGTCACGTTGAACTTGATCACGAAAAGATCACTGTAATACGCCTCAATTCCACAGATACAATACTTCACGAACTTCACAAACCAAACACAACCACAAAACACAACACCCACAAATCGCCAGTGCATTTTCAAAATACGATGTATAATATTGATAAAAGTGGCTATATGGCAAAAACCACAACAAATAATCCTAAAACCAATAAGGGTTTGCAAACTCACCCGCCAAACTAAGGCGCTTTACAGTATTGGTTACTGGACGTGACAGTTTGCCAACAGATTTATATTTCTATGGCCAGCCAATTGTATTACAGGATAAACAATTATGTACAATGTCAACGGATGAAAGAGTACGTTAAAAACAACAATTATATCCACGTGCTTGAGATGACACGTGGCGCCAAGTGTACAAAAGAATGATAATAATATTCATATTTAGGACTATAACTGGATTATAATGAACACATAAAAGGTGAGATATTACTCAATAATATAAATACAATATAATATCATGTAATAATTCGGAAGAAAATAATAGGATAAGCCGTGAATAAGCTATAGCCTGACGTGCCCTTGAAATGGTGAGAGTATACGCTTAAATATTATGGACAAGCATAACTACACATGTGAACCCACCCTCACTCGTATTTATATTTATTTATGCATATCCTGTAGGTAGAGGAATTTCAGGGATTTTGGTCCACTTACGTTGATGAAGGGGCTTGATATTTGTTTTTCACACTCGGTGAAATGTATGTAAACCTTATAATAAGTTATATATGTCAAATGGAACATGACACTACCTCAGCAAGATATTCCATCGAAGGTGATTATCAAATGAAATCAAATAATTCTATAAAAATTATAAATTTGTGATGTGTAAAAGATAAGATCATGGCATACATGGAACGTTCTATATGCGTTTGCTTTCATTAAAACGATGAATTATGAATGTTGAAATAACAACTTGAAATTCGAATACATATCATAGAATATCTTTAAAGTATATTTGATGAAATGTTTACTAATGTAATTTTCTTTAAAACTTTAAATATATAAAACTCTGTACATATTGAACCTGTGTCTTGGCTCAAGTCATATGGTAGGTGATTGTTCGTTTAGTGTTGCAGCTCCCACATTGTGGAGTAGTTGGCCGGTGGATATTAGAAATGCGTTGTCTCTTGAAAATTTATAATCATCCGAATCGCTTATTTTGTTTTTACATACATATTATTTGGGTTATCACTGTCCGACATTTATCGGCAGAAAATCGGTCGGCTACTTTGATTTTGGCTAAACACTTGCCTAGAATGCTCCAAATACTCGATTTTCCTAACCCTACTTCCAATGATAATTGCACTATTCGGAAGCACGTGCTTATTTGAATAACTGTTCACCAAAGAGTAAGACCCGTAGTAAACTCACTTATGCACATTTGGAGGTTACTCTGAGGCTTTCGAGAACACATCTACGGCCTGATATTCCGGGCTTGATGAAGCAAGCCTGATATCAAATGGTGCATTGAATTGAAAATTAAACATTACATATAATTAATTCGTTCACGTTTTTATTTTTATTGTGTTAATAATATGCAATCATGAAGTTACTATATGCGAGGAATAAAAGTTATGGTAGACACAATGTATTATGCCGCTTCTTGCATTTGAAAATACATGTTGCCCACTGGCTTAACCCAAATTGCACTCTTCTACCCATAGAATTCTTTTTTTATTATATATTGGTGACATTTGGTCTCAGATGCTCCGAAATCCCGTCATTTTGGCTCCATCTTTCCGTACTGCTCCCCTGTGAGTGGTGGGTGAGGAGGTTTCTCAACCACTCCAACATAGAGGCTGTGCCGAATAAGCGACAGCCTGGGGGGTTCTCCCCGAAAAACAAAACAAACAACAAGCAAACCCAACGTATGAGAGTTAAAGGTCAGACACGTGTGCCAGGTCATGGACGGTATTTCAATAGGAGGTAGTTAGGCTAGATGTTAAAGTCTCCTGTCATTTTAGGAGACTCAATGTGCTGTTTTGATCAACGTTAATCCGGAGAACAGCAAGTGTATCTAAAGATTTATTTGACTCTTGTCATTATCTTGGTAGAGTGACATGTACCTATTTCTTTCTTCCATCTGTAGTTGGAGGGTACAGCCTCATCTGCCGACTTGGAAAACACTCTGAAGTAGAACGAACTCCTGTTAGTAAGCCTACGTTTCACTTGACTAGTCCATATTTATGGTTTGCTAGTACTCCGAGCCAGGGCCACAATTCTCGGTATTTTCATATAATTAGTTCCGAGACTTTTGGGTCATTTAATATTGGCTTACCCTGTAGTATCTGTAAATAATTCGCTGTTACTAGCTCTAGGGACATCACTGTCCAGATTCAAATTCACAGTTTGAAGCTAAGATGTATTCTGGCGCGCACCCGCATCTATGTGTGCGTGCGTGTTTTACGTTACCTAGTTAGATACGACTGATAGAATAGTCCACTTACTACAGATACACTGAAAATAAATATACAGTAGGCCTACTACAAAGTAAACTAAATGTGGATTACAGCAAAATATTGATCCAGTCTTCGGTAAACGTCATGATTTATTAAAACTTAACAGCAAATTCTCGCTCGTTTACTTTTGTGACTTAGTGAACATTCATCCACGCCTAATGTGACTTCTTAAATTTCATGAAATCTGGTTTTCCAATACAACTTATCATGATGTAATTACTTGATGTGCCCCAGGTAAGTCACTCCCTGTGGAACACACACGTACACACACGCGCGCGCCCGCACAAACACACACAAACACACACACGCACTACATTAAAGTATGGACTGTTTAATACATCACAACTACTGCCCTAAATATAACGGTGATAGTATCCCGGGTCATTTCAGAAATTGTTAATTTATCATTTTGATCACTGGGAAATTAGCAATGTGACTGTCTTAATAAATATATAGGCATAGATACTTAATTTTAAAAATATATCTAACTATTAAATCTCAGCCGGAAGTTCTGGATCTTCAAGTAAATATACACCCCATTGTATTTTCCTGTTTGTTTTAGACCGAATCTAATAAAGAAATTAGCAGCTGGATTAACAGCCGGTAGGTTTATTATAACAGACCCGCAAATCTCACCCATCAAAGCCACGCTACAGGACATATTTGAGGCTAAGTTCCTTTCCCTGAACAAATACGTACAATATAATAATAATAATAACGCATTTGTTAAGTGCCGTATTTCTAGTTGGTAGCGCATTGGACCACATACCACTATCACCGCAGTTCGAATCTCGGCGTGGGCATACCTGAAGGGTGTTTCATCTTTGACTTCGCTTCATTACCTTTGGAGGTCGCTCGATCGGCCGTAAAATATCAATCATATCAATAACAATATTGGGAAGGCATTCCATACAGTTGCCGTTTGGGAGATGAATGTCCGGTCTCCTGTCTTGGACTATATACAAGAATATTCTTGGAACTAGACCGTAATTACCACTACCCTTCATGGATTGTCAATACATCTCTGATATACGAGGGTACAGCACCAGTGTATGGTGCAGTAACCAGCGTAGACGCTTTAAGATTGGAGTTATCATGGTTATGCATAGTCATGCTTTTTGGTCCCCTGTTATTGACTCTGTTTCAATATACAGCCACAGTCGGTGCTTGTAAATAAGAATCATCAATGGGAAGCAGTGCTACAAAACTGCAAATAAGATACTTGCTGTGATATACATTTATTACATGATAGAAATGTTGTCAGACGCTGTTACGTATTAGCTGTTTTGATGTGGATACAATAGACAATTTCCGCGACGACTGTGCCATCTAGCGAACGTCCGTTTGCGGGTCGCGTTTTAACCGGACTCGCTAAACCATAATGATAAAAACATTCTTTTGCCAATCGTGAGATTACGGAAATCAAAATGTGTTTCATATATTCATAACATATCTATTAAAGTCCCATACGTGATGATTTATTTTCAATAACATGTACTTTTCAGGCAAGCAATGTACAGGATTCCAATAACGACAGTGGTGATACAAATGATCAGGAATCAGACAACTTGATATCTAGTTAGGGATCTGAGAATTTGTCAGATGATGATGGTGAAGAGCTTGATATTGGAAACGACTTTGCAGACTGGGCAGTAAGAAATGCATGTACAAGAACTGCTTTTAGAGTAGCGATTGGAATCCTTAGACGACATTGGCATCGTGTTCCAAAAGGTGCTTGCACTCTTGCATGTACCTAGATGCATGTACAGTTACAGGATAAGTTTGGTGGCTAATATATTTATTTTGGACTGGAGTCTGAGCTAACATTTAAATCCTAATGTTGATTCAAAGTTGCAAATATTACGTTGATCCAATTTTCAAATCCAACCATTTTCATTTGATCTAATAGGGATCCAACGTCCAAGGACAACGTTGATCCAACGTTTGGTGCCTGTTAGGTACATCGAATCAAGCACCTCTTATATTAGTAGTTTCTATATTATAGAGATATTGTTTGTTTTAGTATGTTTTGATACGAATTAAGTTAGTATAAATTTAGGTATTTCATAAATTATAATTCTTTGACACATTTCTCCGTTTATGGGAAGTTTTTACATATACGCAGTAGATTTATAATTACTTTGATGTTTTGCATGCCCGTACGTTAGGCTTCAAATAAATACTTTGACCTGGCAACCCTGGTGATACCGTGATACCGGCCCTGCACATATACGGTCATCTATCTGAACCATCAATGTGATCCGCAAACTATAATATAGGAGCTGATACAATGTACTTCATGAAGTCTGATACAGAAATAGCACGATGTTTACAGAACTATAACTGTACAATCTGATTAATTAGTGACTGGCATCAGTTAATGCCCATCAGCTAGATATAGAGTTAATCAAGGTGAAGAAGTTTACAAACTTTAAGGGCATTTATAGCTTAATTTACAGCCAGTTATATACAACTCAACATTAGATGATCATCACGTACTTTCTAGCAGAATGTTACTCAAATTTACGTGAAGTGAAACACCGCTATGACATAGTCAGGCCAGGGTTTGAAGTGTTTTTTAAATGAAGCCAATTAACTCATGGACTGAGGGGCCGCTGTTATTCCTACAAAGAGTATTATTCCTATATCGTGCATACAGTCTATCAATCTGCATCTATGTAGGCATTATTGTATACATGGTTAACGTCCTCATAAGTTGTACACGCTCGATGAGTGTACCATCGCAACACAATTGCTAGTAGAGCATATTACTATAGTTTCTGTCCTATTAAGACGCAGCTGAGTATAATATTATCATATAAAATGCGATTTTAACACAACAAAAATGGCTAAAACATTTCGAATCTAAACTTCGTTTTCAAACATAATTATTGTGGTAAATTGTATGTTTAGGGGGAAATGGTAACTGTATTATGTCAGTGACTTTTGATCCAGTTTTAGTCTCACGTTCCCACTGACCTATATATATATATATATATATATATAGGTCAGTGCACGTTCCACGTCTGTTTTCGTCCCATCAGAAGTTAGGGTCTCACGTTCCCACTGACCTATATATATATATATATATATATATAGGTCAGTGCACGTTCCACGTCTGTTTTCGTCCCATCAGAAGTTAGATTCTCAGTTTTCGTCCTATGTTGGCCTATGTTTAATCATCTATCCCTCATGTATATAAAGTTATATACAACTTTCCAATTATGACCATGTAGGTAGGCCTACCATCCCATCACTTTATATAGTTTATGCGATCTGCAGACATACCAGCAGATAAACGGATGCCTGTATATTAGTCATAATGATAAACATGATTGGCTGTCGTGAAAGAAAATGTTTGCACGATATAGTTCAGCGATACGTGCACACACGCACAGACCTGGTCTCCATGTTGTAGTTACGAAACAACACACTGGAGAAGAATTACATGTACATGCCTAGCGAGCTAGTTTAATGAAATAATTGTGTTTTGTCACGACTAGAAGTAAACATGTTAATATGTAACATAATACATAGTTCACTGCATGCATAGTTGGTTCGTGAACCCACGAACAATTGAATAGCATTAATACAGGTAGAACAACACTTTATGTGCATAACTGGCAGATTTAATCAACTCGCATTGCTACGGCATAACTTCCAAATGGTTGAATTAAATTATGTCTTATACTTCTTGGTAGACTTCTTGGTTTTATTTTCTCGCAAGTCTATATATCTTTCTTTTATCTGTTTATGATGCGCTTTAATTGTATGTTTGTGCTCAGCTAGCTTTCCGTTTCTCTTCTTTTAGTCCCCCCCCCCTATTATTTTCTCTTCAAGTGTTTTATTTACTTTTCTTCACTCATGGTTTTCTTCTGTGCTTTAAGGTTGGCTTCTTTTTTCTTTTTGTCTTTCTGCTTCTGTGTCATTTCAGAACTTAATTGAGAGTGCCTTCAGCTATTTCAGGTTGTTGCGCTGTGATACATTCCTTTCTCTGGATGTTTCAGGGAGGTTCAACTGTCTATCAAGTATAGTGGTGTAAATTTAAGATCGAGGATCATATTTTTTCTGGATGGTCCAATTTCTCTATCCAATGTCGAATTCTGAGGTATTGGCAATGATTCATGCAGGTCGGGGATAGCGGCATGACCAGATCGACTGTATGTGACTCTGTAAACATGTTAGATACATGTACATGAGCGGGAGTGGGCTTTACTCGTTTGATCTGCATGGCAGAAATCGACGTATATTTTTAGCGGTTCTCAATTCAACCAGATCAGCTTGGGTGAGATGTGGCATGGTTTCATTTGTATGAGAAAACTGTGGCACTTCAATAAATCATTCCGGGTGCCTCCGTGGTCTAGCGGCAGCGTGCTGGACCACAGATCACTACCACCCGTGTTCGCATCCCGGTGTGGGCATATCTGAAGGTTGTTTCGTCTTTCACTTCGTCTCATTACCTTTGGAAGTCGCTCGCCCCATTTAGCCTACCTTGTGCACAAAAGTGGCCGTAAAACATCAATCATCATCATCAATAAATCGTTCCCCATTTTCATCCTAGGGTGCCTAGTTTATTTTAGTAATGATTTTACGCAATTTATGCATTATATTGCGTGAATTATTAATGGAAACTGTCATTTCCATGAAATAATTAGAGGTATCAATAACGTTAGGACAATAACCACACACGAAATACACTTCTGTAAATGATGCTCACCTATAGTTTAGCTAATGTCACAAAATAGCTACGGTCAAGACTAGTTGAAATCCAGCTCAAAATTAACAGACTTTCGCGGGACTTTTACAGCATAAAATTAATACATAAAGGTCTTGTACGTGTGGATGTTCATTTGTAATATTGGTTACTGAAATTAATTAAATCGACAAAAACAGTTAAGATGCAGGCGCCATGCACACAATAAAAGCGAACAATGTATGCTGACAGATGAGTTTATTGAGCGTTTTTGTTAGAAGCCGGGACCGGGGTCATATTTGACCCGCCTACTTTCGTTTCCAATATCAATGAGACGCCGCGCTTTGTGTCATTGTAGGCCCTTGAGACCTACCAATATCTGGCCCTGATATTCGTTCCCCCCTCTCCTACTTTATTTCTTAACAACAGACGAAAACTATATACTAATATAGTGATCTGCCCAATCCAATGGGCCGAATAGCAATGCGATGGAGTTGCCACTGTTTACCCTGCAGAGACGCGTTCTTAATGGCGATATTTCGCCAACGTACGCGAATACTCGGCCTTCAGTAGGAATGTACCAGAGAACCATCCGCAAATATAGTTTGACTAGACGAGTCATCTAAAAGTATGTTCAAAGACCATGTAATCATGATCTTGGGTATGTTCACGGGTTGACAAACAGAAAACTGGATGTGCGGCGTTGATGAGCGATAATACAGTTGTTTAGATTGTCCTCGGATGGTGACTTAATTCTGACCATTGGTGGTTTTCTATCAGGTCAATACTTCTGACCGTCCGTTTGACATTAATTTATACATATTTAGTATGCCAGGAACCGTTAAATTAATTTTTTAAACCTCCTTGACCTTTGAGTTTTTGTATCTTGACCAATGGCAGTGACTGGACTTTGATCAGAAAGACCGGCTGTATTATTTATTGTAAGCTAGATAACTATATATCTAATAACTGAATGAATAACGTGAAAGTATTATTAAAACTTAATAAAACCCGAAAGGAAGTAAACTAGATGACCAGATGATTAGATCTAGTATAAGTATACGACATATAAGTTATAGCATAACTAGATAAAGTGGTAATGTGCAAGTTACTGTTTATATACTATATCATGTATCACTGTATAATGTGTATTATAAGTATAAGGTAGATTTTACGTGAACATTCGATCCTTTAGCCGAGCCCCATTGGGCTGGGCTATATTCCCATTTGACTGGATTGAGAATTCTAAGAGACTATATTGTTCTTAATCATAGTCATCAGATGGCAGCACCAACGATATGCTACAATTAGAAAATAATGCTCAAGCAGTTTATAATCAATATCTGTTTTACAGAAATGATTATTCTTGGTAAAATGTAATTACTAAATTAATTATTAATAAACAGAATAGATTAACCCTGATAGTTTTCAGATAATTATGATTCCATAATTAAACTATCATCATAATCATGCCATAAGAACTGACCAAGCCTGTAATGTTGATTTGAATAAGATAAAGTGAAGTATATAGATCTAATTCTCTTAATTATAAATTGTTTATTTGGGTTGGATGTCATAGCTTGTTAATATTAATAATTGTATTCTATTTTGGACTGTTAACTTTTTAGAATTTAACACCATGTTGAAGTTAATCACATCATGTGCTAATTTTGAATATTCCGGAAAAATAAAGAAAGATCAATGCATTAATGTGCTGTATTTGGGTGATATATTCTGTTTGTGGACAGTGTATTATTTTTTGGTTTTTAAGTCCTGTCTGGATGATCATTTATATGTTGATATAATGAGACAAAAAGGCTTTATTTATTAATTAAGTTAAATGAATAAAATGACTCGGAAGAAGCTATATATGTGTCTTGAGAATGTAATTTTCAAACATTTTTTTTTAAATGCACAAACCCTGAGCATTTTCATTATGTCAAATTGTGATCAAGTGTGAACCATTTAACACTTAAGATAATAGCTTAGTGATACATTGTTGTACTTGACAGCATACAGAATATAAGAAACTGGATATGTATTCATAAGAAATTCCATATTGATATAACAGTGTCTGATTTCTGGATGTAGCTGAAAATTAATAGTATGAATTACTGTAATTCTGTGGTTCAACATGTTATTTCAGAAGAATGGTGTGTTTGTATCTAACTAATCCAGTTCATAATTTAAACTGCTTTATATTTATCATATTCCAGACTGACAGTAAGTTTAATAATAATAATTACAAAACCTCTATAGCGCCAACATCCTCTAAAAGAATCGAGCTCAGTGGTGTACCTGGTACAAGGGTTGTCAAACTCATAGTCGGGGTACAATGCAAAGTTCAACAACAATGATCAATTATAGTTATATCCAGACAATGCAGCAAATTTACCCATTTCTTCCTTAAGCCCATCGTTAATCATAGCATCACACCATCAGACACAACGTAATCTTGGTATTACATTTGGTAGCAATTTTTATTTCAGAATACATTTCTCTGACATAGGTCACTGCTGTTTCTATCATCTTCATGACCTTCGCCGTATTGATCGGTATATTTATCTTTCAGTCGCAAAAACCATTGCTACAACTACTAGTATGCTTGATTACTACAACTCTCTTCTTTACAACATCGCATCTAAGAATATTCTTAAACTTGAGTGTGTTCACAACTGCTTAGCTAGGGTTGTCATACAGTCTCTTCGGTTTTCCCATTCTGTCCCATGTCTGAAATCTCTTCACTGGCTCCCTATTCAATCTCGCATCATTTTCAAACTCTCCACTATTGCCTATCAAACTCTTTCTTCCAGAGAACCTTCACATCTATGTTCCATGCTTTCTTTAGAACTCTAGCCCAGAGAGCTCCGTTCATCTGGTTTTAACTTGTTGTCTGTTCTCAGGGTTAAAACTCATGCCGGGACTTGTGCTTTTTTCAGTTGGTATCCCTACTGGAATTCACTCTCTGAACATGTTAATTCATCAAACAGCATAATTTCTTTCTGTCACCATTTAAAAACACATGTTTTCAGACTTGTTTATCATTCCTAAGTTTTCACTCCCTCTGATCATATGTTGATGAACTTTGCATTGTGCCTGGATTAGGAATTTGCCCAACCCCTGTACTAGGTGTGCCACTGAGATCGATTCTTTTCGAGGATATTGCCACAATATAAGTTTTGAAATTATTATATTTTATTATTATTAAAAACAATTTTTTACAAAAAAAAAATCTAAACCACTATTTTCTATATTCCAGGTTTCATGGTTATCCTGGGTTTAATAAGCTGATTTAGTCCAGCCAAGTGAGTTAAAATGTGGGTGAATCCTGGATTTTACTAGTTTAATAAAGATTTTATTAAGTTTTCTCCGAATAGACTATATTGGTCTACAGATTTATATTTCTTTAAGTGAGGTACATTTGAAAAGTAATTGATAGATTGAGATCTATTTTGAAATGCTATCAGTTTTATAATTTTATATTAATTTAGTAAACAAATAATATAATTGAAAACAACAGCACCTGTAATAATAACAAAGTATGTATATCTGTATGTATAATTGTACAACCACACACATACCCATTTTATTATTGGGCGCAATATTTAAAAGATGGGAGTCTCACAAAAGTGTACGAGCTACTGGTAGACAATGTATGACTGCGCTTTTGTAATACCGTTTCATACAACATAATGTTTCTGAACCAACCTCATTAAACTCTTTGGTCTTCATATCTTTTTTAATTCTTTCATTATCACTGTAAATAATTCTGAATGGCTTATAGTTATTGTGTACAATGTACATTCTAATTATAATCAGATTTGTTTATTGTTTTTAGTTAATTCTCTCTGTTATCATGAATGCTGTTAAGCGCAAGTTCATTCTTGACTGTGATTCTGGAACGGATGATGCTCAAGCACTGATGATGGTCTTGGCACAGCCCGATATTGAGCTGCTCGCTGTCATGACAGTGTTTGGAAATGCAAACTGTGACAAAACCTCAAGGAACTGTTTGAGAATTCTCAAGTTCAAGAACCGGCTAGATGTATGAATACAGTATATCAAGAATTCAAACTGGATTTACACTTGATAATAACAGCTGAACTAACCGATTCAAAATGTCACATTTCATTTGAATCTGTAAGGCAGTATTATACTGTTATTAAATTTATGATATTAATGTTACATTAAATTACAGACGTATGTAATTGTTCATCAATACAGATACCTGTCTATAAAGGAAGTGATAAAGGCTTAATTGGTGATATTCCATTTACCTCCAATTATCATGGATACGATGGTCTTGGCGATATCCATATTGAGGGTGTTGATCCAATAGACATTGACCTGATCCAGAAAGAGCATGCACCCGTAGCTTTGGTTAGATTGGTGAATGAAAATCCCAGTAAGCACTAAATAATATACAGCATAGGTCACAATTGTACAATGATTACTGACCAATGTACATAATCATGTTTTGTTTGGAATGAAATGTTTGAATATTTCACATTTGTATTTAATGTCAATTGTATTTAACACACACACACACTAGTTAATTTAACTTGTATATCAGAGTAAGGGTAGAAAAGGTGATTTTTTTAATGTCTGAATTGGATGTTTATTCATCACCTTAAGATGCCATTGCACACCATTAATGTCTTTCTACAACTCAAAGTTTATGGGTTAGCTAAATATAAATACAATGAAACTTGTATGATCTTCCTAGTTAACTTAAGTTACGTGTAATGATATGGTAAAGAATTAGTTTGTCCCATGTCGTTATAAGAGTAAACTTTGCTCCTATTAATAATTAAACACACAAGAGTTAACATTTACATATTTAAAAATGTCACTACGACGTACTATGTAAAGTTATCACCTATCATATTTTAGGCAGGAGGAGCATTTTATATTGTATCATTGTATGCGTTTATGTTTCAGATCAGATTACCCTGGTAGCTACTGGACCACTGACTAATATTGCGCTCGCGCTGCACCTCGATCCACAGTTCGGTACCAAACTCCATGACATTTATGTTATGGGTGGAAATACCGAAGGTAATAATCAGAATTCTGATTTTGTTTTACAGGATGGACCAAAATGGTATGAAATGCACTGAATGTGGCAAATAAACTGGTGATAATTGACTGAATTGCTGAAAGTTTATAGGGAAATGGTTGTATTAAAACTCCAGATGTATTTCCATCATTAAACTGATAGTATATGTAGTTACACAAAATTCAGAAGTCACAAATATGATTTTATATAGATTTATTTTATCTGTTAAATTAACAATAAAAAAAACAATCACGTAGGAGTGATATGTTATTTAGATAAAATAATGGGTCAATTTTCAACTGTGACAAGACATCAAGAATTGGTACCATCATCCCTTAGACCAGTTTGTCTTTACCTGGATTAATTTTACAATATTTCTCAATACTGTTCCGGCTATGAACGTCAACTTTTCCTCTAATCAGGTCGTACTTTCTCCACTCAAGATCACAAAGTACTGGATATGAAATTTTAATGATTAATATTGATGCCTGGACTACGTGATGGCTGTGTGATGACTGTATGATGGTTACGTGATGACTGTCTGATATCTTTATGATGGATCTATCAATATGGTGACTGTATAGTGCCACTGTAATAGTAATTGGTACTACTATATTATGGCTGGACGGTGATTGTAGACCAGGAGAGAATTGTGGCACTATATAATATATGATAGGCTGTATGGTAGCTCTGTAATGACAGTATGATGACTGTGTGGTATGGAATGTACCTATTTAGTTGCTGCAAAGTGACTGTTTGGTAACTGCATGCCAGTCATTCTCCTAAGAAATTGTTTTCAGTCTTCATCAGTTATTCCCGTGACCTATGACATGACCATATTAAATACGTTATCTATATGTAGTGAGAAAATTTACCTGGTCTTTGTTCAAATAGTTGTATTAGTCCGTAATTGTATTCCGTTTTATCTATCTATACAAACACACACACAACTATATAATTTGCATGGCAGACATTAGGTCTGGTTTGAAAATATAGTGTTGATAGTGCAGAGTTTACGAAGACATAACGGTCTACTTATCCCAGACATCACTTTTCTAATAACAAATAAACTATCATTCTTAATAATCATTTCTTCGCAAAAGTTGGGTCTTTGAAGACGGTGTCCATAGAGGCATAACGCTAGTAGTATTGTTTTGAAGAGATACATTTAAAAATTAGCTCTAAATAAAGCTGTTTAGGTAGTTAGCATAAATATGTTCACAACTGGTGTAATCTGCCCAATAGGCGACAGCCAGGGGTTTCTACCCCAAATATCAACAAAAAGCGATCTGACCTGGGTGTGCTACTATGAGGCACCACAACCGTAGGTGATTGGCTCTTTGTTCGTTTTTTTCCTATTCAATCCACAAAACGTGATTCTCTGTGCCAAAGACAATATGGGATGTCATTTCACTTTGACCAGTTACAACTGCATAACTTACTGGTATCATCAAATCACCATAGCAACCAACTGGACTAGGACCAGTCACTGGCCATTGTCTAACTGTCATATATATGAAACTATTTCTTGTTTTATTCTGCCAACAGGTGATATACAACGTGAATATTTACATGAAAATACACCGAAATAGATTTTAGCAATGAAGTCAAATGCTGCAATATTACGTGTATTTTCATGCAAGACCAAATGAATACATTTGGCTTAATCGAGATATTTCAAACTATACTTTCTTTAATAATTTACGTAGGCTTCCATAACTGTATACTGTTATTCTGCTTGATGAATTTTTGATTTTGTTTTCTCATCTAGGTCAAGGTAATGTGACACCAAGTGCAGAGTTCAACTTCTACACTGACCCGGAAGCTGCTTATTTTGTTCTGAACAGTATTGGGAAAATGATCAATTTATGTTCTATGGAAGTTTGTGAAAGACATGGATTCTCTTGGGTGAGACGTTTATCTTAAACACCAAATGATGAACACTTTATAGCAGTTATTAAATGTCAGAGTAATGTAACACGGTTCTTCCATGATCACTATTCTCATAACTTGTGTCACTCAGCATTTAACCGTGTTGGATAAATTTGATACACGCAGGAATGGTATGAAAAGTTCACCGATGGAAAAACCAGGAGTTCTTGTTTGGTCCGTGACTTCGAACACAGCTTGATCACGAGAGAAAAACAAAAAGGGATTGCCAAATCTTATATAATGGTATGGGACCAATTAACCATGGCATCCGCTATCAAAAAGGACCTACTAATACAATCAGTGAATGTTTATGCCACTGTAGAACTACACGGGATGCACACCAGAGGGCAGCTTATCGTTGATTGGAAGAAAAAGCAAAACAAGCATCAGCCAAACGTTAGACTTCTTCAACAGTTCAACCAAGCGATGTTTGATAGCCTGATACACATGGTTACGAAGGACTAATAAACATGTTTAAATTCATAAAGATTATCTGTAAAAGTAGAAACTTGTGATTAGGAAATTATAAATTGGTTGACTGCTACCAGGTCAATGTAATAGTTCTAGCATCTTGTGAATATGATTCGTGTAATATTAAGAGGCTTTCTTGGAGGAAAATTAAATTTTTTAAAAGAACACGATTTCTGCTCAAATTTTATTCTTGATAGACGAGTATATTAGTGTTACTGTTTCTAATCAAAGCAAATATTACTCTATTTGTGCCACAAAGTAGAGGCTGCTGTGCTAAACACACAATTCGAGCTAAAACGAGCATTTGCAATAGTATATTAATATTACTAGATGACCGCAGATATTGAGTTAATCGAATTATTTCACAATTTGAATTATTCAAAATATCTTGCATGGACACTGTAGTTATCAAGTTATTGGATAACTCTGAATGAATACAGCACATTCACAGCTAGCATTTTTTTAAATTTTAATGCATGTAAAATGATCTGTTTTATACCTAACTAATTCAAGTATTCTGAACACGATTTTGCAATCAAAGCTGAAATGTATTACTTCACTAGATTCCATAATTTTAGCAAGCCGAGCAGTTTTCCTCTCAACGGTGTCAGTATTGTGGGGTCTATATGTGAATGTTGCTTACATGGATTTGGAATTTCCTACTAGTGGCAAAAAAAAGGAATTGGAAAATTTTATGTGAAATTGATCGGAATTGTTTTGGTGATAAATGTCGGCAATCTATAAAACAGATATACATCCATAAATGACCATTACACAATAATTATACATCCTAAAATACCTGGGAAATATCGGTTTGAGCTAGATTTCCAGTCGAAGTAATTTTGCCAGATATGCATTATTTTAGTGCGACTGCCCAATTAGGCACGAAACATTATTTATTGCAATGATTGATTCAAGTAAGTTTCATCCTCGTGTGTATACATACATATAATGATTTGACCACTTGCTGAACATTATCATATGCATATCTTCAGGTATCTGATCAATTAAATGTAGCTTATTCTATTCACTATATTATTTTTCACACTAACTGTCTCCTTATCTATTCACACCAATTCATTCAACCAAAAATAATCACTTCAGTTGTACTAATGTACATCTATAAAACATTGTTCCTTTAATTTATACACATTCAGAGTAGTGTTTAAATTTTTTTAAATCAAACACAGATGCAACTTCATATAGGAATTTATTATTGTTAAACGTTATGTATTAGTTTAAAATCTATGAAAGAAAGCATTTATACACGACACCAACAATTATTATATTACAACATTAGTAATTACCAGCATAATGTCCTGAAATGAATTGTTCACTAACAGCAACTGCTACTACAGCAACCACAAGGTAGGACAAAATTTCCTGTTAACACAAGTCAAACTCGTATACAGGCACTTATCCTTAGGATGACGCACACATCCACACCTGGACAACACAACACCTCCAGTAAAAATGTTCTAAATGCTCCACAGGACAGTAAGCCAAGAGATGTGATAACCTCCACACTGGATGGAAACATCCAGAAATCCAATCAGGGTATAGTCAGCCTTGTCATCCAGATAAGCGATGTTCCACAAACTCCTGGTATCGAGCAAAACATTTCTGACATTTCCAAGCATACCACTTCCATACACAGTACTGATGGAATGCCTCATCAACAAAACACGGTACAAAATAAAAAATACTGTCCAAAGTTGGAGACAACATACGACTAGGGAAGAATTTTTGAAAGCAGTCACTACATGGCTAACAAGTGTCTGGCAGTAGGCTTAACATTACAACAAACATTATATACAAGAATGTATCAATCTAGGGAAATGTACATACAACGCACAAATCTCCACGATCAAGTACCTAAAAAGGACCATTTTATATATATATATCACTGCAGAATTAGGCCATGAATGCTTGTTGTCCACTCAACCTGAACAGTTCATGATGAATTTCACTTTCTGCTGACATCTGAATACAAATTACTGCTTTTCTTGCTGTAGCTCATCAGTCAATGGACTAGACAAACCACAGTATAAAAATCCTGAAGAAACACATCATGTTTATTCGTAACATATGGTGACCATTAAAAAGAGACAATCAGAATTACTACCAATAAATGAAAGCTTCAGCGCGATGAAATTATATTATATCGATACATTAACTAAGATTCTAATAAGATGAAATTAATAGAATACATTATCACCAATGAATTCATGTACATATATATGTGTGCACTGTACAGACACATAGATACATACACATACATAAATATATACATTACAAGTGATATTATAACTTGGTAGCCACAAAGCAGCTACCGGATGTCCACAAACAATATGGACAGGATCAACAAAAGCCTGTTCAATGAATATGTATACATGACCAAATATGATGAGAGGCATGATAAACAAGGAAGTGAAATGTGAACACATGTATGAAACATCAAAGTAAATATATATATATATATATATATATATATACATATATATATATATATATATGCATGCATGCATATTAAGTACACACGCACACAAACAGCATACAGAAAACTGACAGAATGCATATGATTATCTTCCAAGTACACATCGACCTCATACCTATACCTGATGGAGGCTGTGTATAATCTACTGGCTGCTGGATCAAGATGAACAACTCAAGACGGTTTAGTAGGAGTAACCGATAAAACATGCCACCAAAACACTCTATACTGTCAAAAGAAGAAGCAAAAATATGGCAAACATTTCACAAGGTGATTGAAAGCATAACATTATTCTCTGAACAACTTGACGAATAACCACCACTGAAAAGTAGTTATTCCGATCAAAACTTTTAACGTCTTATATAAATCAGCTTCAAATTAGATGGATAATTTACTTTGTAAAACATTTACTGCATGAATTACTTACCATTAGAAATACGCATTAAACCTAAAAACTTAAATATTTTCAGCAAAATCTAGCCAACATGTAAAGGACTATTTGAAGCAATATTTGTTTTTCGAATTTAATAAAATCAATTGCATTTAACTTAAATCAAGGCATACAGCTTGGCTCGTCAGAAAATCTTTCAAGCAGCCCTTACAAGTCGGCTAGTTTCTACTAACACTTTACCAGCTATGATATCCAGTTCAATGCCCACCAGCTGTGCCCCAATAATATCACCCAAAACATCAGAGATGGAAAAAATCACTCTCTAATGTGTTTAACCATGCAACAGATGGGCTGAATTTCTTTATGCATGTAAACATGGAATAAACAGAACATAACATTACCAGCATCAAAAATAATGATAAACAGCCAACTTACCGTTGCCATGGCAACGACACTGACCCCAAACTCCCCTGGGCTTGCCCCACTGCATCGTGGGATGCGCCTACGTCACCCAATCAGCACCTAGACACACCTAGCTACCTAATAATTTGCCTCCAGCGCCATTTGCTTGCATATATTCATGCATTAATAATACGAAACATCCCCAGCAGAATAATAGACTCAAAAAACAATTCATGAAAATCTTGTATCGTTGCAGAAAACACCATGAATAGTACAACCAAACATACATCCCCACAGATAATACACATCACATAATGATCATGTAAAGATGATAATAAGTGCATCAATCATGATAAGAATAAGAGTCATGGGATAAACAAGGGAACATTATGGCAAAAAGTACATATGACATATCAAACTAATCAAAAACAGATGACTAAATTCAATTCATAATATGCACGTGGAAAAACAACTCTCAAGGCCGGAACTTCTTGGACGGATAGACGGATGTGTTTTAATTGCCTCCCCCGTGTGCAGACATGTGAAGAAGCCATCTCCTCGGAGAGCGGCCAGCCATGGAATGCCGAGACGCACAAGTCTAAATCAAACATGTATGGCAAGAACAGTTTGGCAGAAAGGAAGCAACCCAGCTACGTCAGGACGTGCCTTGTTGCTTCATTTCCTTGATCATATGCATTCAATATACAATGTGGCATGACATATCATCACATCTATCATTATGCATATAGGAAAGAAAATATCAACATGGCATCATTGGACATGATATCATATGGGGGAGTGGCATTTTAAGACATGGAAATACAAGGATAAGAGAGCAATAAAAACCAATTCCTAACATTTCATCATCATTTGCATATATGCAAGCATGAATAAATATCAATAGCAGACATGTCATCATCAATAAAAATATGAAAAGAATGCTAGATAAAACAAAGCACTGATAGTTACGTGTACTGGGGTGAACGCTGGGTGCACGCACGCCACCTGGCTGATACTGGTAAATAGAAATTCAAGCCCACAAACCATCCAACTGCTGGCCATTCGAGACTAGCTACAAAACGTGGCACTGTGATGCCAATACATGATGGCAGCAGTGCCAGAACAGTGTGTTTTTGTTTGTCATGTTACCTTCGGTAATGATCTAATGCGGTGGCTGTTGTTGTTGAGGCTGCTGCTGCTGGCCTGTTGTTTGTCCGGCCTGCTGGAGAATTGCCTGTGCATGGTAATGCATGCCCTGCTGGCGGTAATACTCGGCCCATGCTGCACTGTAATCTGGCTGTCCGGTAGCCGGATTTATCGCTACAACAAATAAAACATTTCCCCCATGAGCATCCTCAAACAAACCACATTCTTCTAAACGTAAACCTGAACACTGTCCAATGCAAGAAACCAACAGGAGCCCAATTACATGTCATCACAACTGGCCCAACTAGATTCTACTTCCTACTGTGATAAAAATAATCGAGATCTCCCCATACTTGGAATAGGGTAACTCGTTTATGGCTGACCGGGTTGTGGAGGTTGCTGCTGTTCTGACTGTGGTGGTGGCCCTTGTTGCTGTGGAGGTGGTCCATGCTGACCTTGCTGTTGCTGAGGCACACCATTGCTCGCAGGTGGTTGGTTTGGCTGTCCACCCTGGCCATAATACTGGGCATAGTACTGAGCCCATGCCTGGGCATTGGCATCCGCAGCTTGTTTATCTGCAATTCAATGAATAGTCAATTATTGTATTAATTCCCAAGAATTAAACATTGCTACACAAGATTATTATCACATTCTAAATGTTGCTTCTAGGATCTAGCCTATGTGGGGGAGCCCCCCATAGGTTTAAAAAATGTGGAGGATTTTAATGTAACATGGGCACTTGACATGAAAACCATTTAGGGGTACAAACACATACCCCCCCCGAATATTTGAACCAAAAATGATGACATTTGCATCATATTTGAAGTATTGATACACATAGTTTTACAGTGTAAGCATAATTAAATGTATGCATATCATTTATATCTGTAACGTGAAAAAACAAGACTACAAAACGCTTCAAAATGTTATTGACGAGACTCGTTTTTATATATTCGACAGGCTTTCTCCTTCCACATATTTTCAGCTAAGTCAGACACAAAAGATTTTTATGTTTTAATTTTCATCAACATATTGAGATTTTTTTTTCTTGTGCCCGTTCAGGTGAAGACCACCGCTACCAGATACCAGCCACTTATTAATAGGCATGGAAGAAATTCTTTGGGTAGCTGGCCATCACATGCAATAAGCATCAAATCATGTAGATTTTCTTGGACAAGGGAGTTTCTCAACAAAGTTTTAATGCTATTCACAGAGGAGAACTTTCTCTCACTCAGCAATGGGTGGATAGAGGATCAAGTAGTAGAAACACAATTATTAAGTTACCAAACACTGCATATAATTTCTTCAGTAAAGTATGAATACAGTTAATTTGATATATGAAATCCATATTTATATCATAATATTAACATAAAATGCAAAAAACAGTGATGAAATATACAGGAGAGGGACAGAGAAATCCATCATATAAACGACATCATGTGATTTTATTAACTGTAAACAAAGATAACTGGCCAGTCAGGACAGAGTATTTGAGTCACGTGACCATCATAATGCAAAATGGACGTTTACCAGCCCACCAAAATTTCTCCCATCCTTCAAGCATGGTTCTTATATTCAGTAAATATTTATAAATATGACATTTGAAATGGCTACAGCAGTAGATTTTGGCATTATTTCAGATCAGGAAACTATATTTGGCGTTTATCATGACCCATTTTCTGCTGATGATGCCATACCAGCAGTATGGCATTATTAAAGTTAATGTGATGGGAGATCGTTAATACGCATAACACATACAATATTACATCATGGGATTTTATTCTGCACCATGTGATGCCCAGGGAATTTTTTATTTTACACAATGAGTTAAAATATCGGGGGAATCTAGCAAAAACTTGCCCTAGAAACAACACTGCATTCTAATCAAACACACTCAAACTTACTAGGATCACCAGAAGGTGCTTGGTTCCATTGTGGATATGCATTACTCCAGCCCTGTGGAGGATATCCATGTGGTCCTGGACCAGGAGGCTGCTGTTGGCTGTAACAAAATATATTTCATTAGTCCAGCAGATACGTGAAGGGAGAAAGAAAAATTAACCCATCAATTTAGTAGTAGTTATAATCAAATTAAAGTTATGCTATGCACACAAATATAAATATTGCTGATTAAAGACCCCCCTTGTATACAATGAAGCTAAATAAACCTCCTTCTGATTTGAAAAGCTGAGAGGAAATCCAAGACAACTTTTAGACAAAGACCAGATTTTAAATCCTGATAATAGATGTTAATCACACAACCATGCTACCAGTTCAGCCATGCAGATTTCCCACAACTTATAAAAGTTCAAATCTAACTTGAAACAAGAGCTCTGAAAACCTATAAATCACATGACTGGTGCATCTAACAGCAAAATACTTACGGCTGTTGACCATATTGCCCATACTGATCATAACCACCTGGTCCACCTTGTCCAGGTGGAGCAGGAGGACCGCCTGGACCAGCTGGTGGGCCACCAGGACCAGCTGGAGGGGGTGGCTATAGTAAGAAAACATTGTTTAATTTATGCTAAATTTGATAGAAAAATGATAATCTACAATTCACTTTATGGCTGTAGTTGCAAGTTCAGTTTAATACGCTAGTTGTCAGTCACATGATCAGGGCTACACTGTTTTCATCATTACTTGCAGTCATCAATCCTTAATAACAATACAAATATACACAACAGATTATTTGTAACCGAGAGCATTTCAGGGTGGCTCAACCTCATCCCATGTGGGAAAGAAAGTATTTGGTAACTTTCTAATTAATTATATTGATGAATGTATTAACACCTATACACAGTAAAATGTTTGGTATCATATGATTACAGTAGATTAAGACCCAACTGCACATTTTTTGAATGAATGATGTGAAATTGAACTACTAAAAACTATACATTATTCATCACTATACACCATATCATATTAAATATATACTGTCAGATTACCAATATACATATTATATAAACGAGTGAGAATTTACAGGCTGTCTAAAAAAGTACTATTACTCTTCTACATTATGACTATAGTAGTAATGTGTAGATATAGTAAACATGCATACTCAGGTTTCAGCCGAAATGTAAAGAAAACTAAATTCTACCAATTTTTTTACTCTCTCTAGTAAGCGTAACATAAAAAAAGACACAAATTGCAAAAATTAATTCACAGTGACAAAACGAACATAATCCCAGGATTTCTTATACAGAAGCTCCTTGCTTCAAGAGGTACTTACAATGCCAGCCTTTTCACTCATCATTCTGATAGCTGTCTGTATCTGATCTGGATTGCCGGAGATATGAAACACCCTTTCCCGTGGATTGGGTGGCTGATTTCTTGAAAGCTCAACATAAGCACCAGACTGTCTGTTGATTTCACGTATTGTCTCCCCACCTGCAGCAAAATGACACTTCATTGAATATTTTTGCAAGCGACAGACAATCCAGAGATTTTGGGGACTGCAACTAAGCTAATTATTTAAATAGAAATGTGCACCTTCCATGTTGCAAGGTCTACTATCAAACTCTACTCAAGGAGAAAACTCTTGTAGTGTCAGCGAATCCTTGCATACTACTTTTGCACATCTCGACACCCTTATGTCATGGCAGTAAAACATGCGGGTTCTAATGATGTGCTTTCCAAAGAATATTAATTCCCAGTACCCTGAAGCAACACAATCTCAACACAACATAACCATGTTCCATTATCATCAACACAAACCTTTTCCAATTATAAGTCCACACTTGTCAGCTGGTACTGTGAAGTTGGTCTCATCTTGGAAGTCTCCTCCATATCTGTTTTGACCACCACCAGGACGACGGTCTCCAAATGGTCCATTAGGTTCATCTCCTCTACCACGCCCTCTACCCCGACCACCTTGATCACCCCGTGACTGAAAAACACACACAGAATTGATGTTCAGAACTGCACAAACATTTAAACACCACTAAACTTACTAGGTCAAATTCAGATATACGAAGTAATCACTCACGTGGCTTACCATGGCAGTGTCAATCAGTTCATTGATCATGTTGGCTGCCTGCTGAACTTTGTCCTGTGGACCCGTTACTGTACACATTCTATCTGGTCCTTGGCCATCATCTGATGGTTAAGAAACATTTTCAATAAAGATATACTGGCTCTTCAGCTATAATTATATTCATAGTACCGGTTAACAGCTATAATCTCGTTATCTGTGTGATTTCACCAATGTTTATTCGCTAAGAACATACAAATCTGCCTTTCCATTCCTTACTCAAGGTATAATCAATACCATTCATTTCTTCATGAGCTTACCTGTTTTGAATTGCACTTTGGCTCCAGTGTCGGACTGTATCTTTTTTATCATGTCGCCACCTCTACCGATGACGACTCCAACAAGACCCCTCGGTACTGGTATCTAAACAGTCAAAGAGGAATTCTATTAAAAACTGGCCACCACGACATAATAACACTTGAAAGATGAGGCAATATGGAATCTGCACAATAAACTACCCTCCACCATCACAACAAATCCATTAATAATTACAGCAACAACTTACTCAAAGACTCCCCAACATCAAACCAGTGCTCTTTATTCACACATGTGTGCTGATATAATTAAATGCACTCTCCCTCAGCCCAGTAACAATGTTCTTAATTAACTAAAGACAAGTTTGTTTGAAACCTACACAGTTCTGAGTGATCATAGATGGATAATCACTATCTTTTACCTCCATTTGATTCCCCCTAGCACCATATTCTCCATGATATTCATCCTGTAAAGACAACAGATACATACAGCAGTATTAATTAATGGACAGATTCTGCACAAAAACGTTCAATTTTCTGTTCACAGCAAGATAATTAAGCAACCAATATTAGGTTATGCTGAGCAATCTCTACCTGAATCCTATGTCTAAACATTAAAAAAAATGAACTAATTACTTGCATACTTACATCCTTATCGGCAATCAACTCCATCACCATATCTTTAGCCATCTGTCAAGATAAAATCAAAAGATTGTAATGGGGACAAAATTAGGCATGTGTAATAGTGCAGAAAAATTTAAGCATGGTTCTAGATCTTTGCAAATGAGAAATCGAGATTTACACTAACTTTACACTTGTTGGCATCGCCTGTGATACGCAGAGGCTTGTCATAATGTGACGGCTGATTGCTGTCCTGTATCATGACCATCTTTACTCCAGCCTTTTCCTGTAATAACAAAGATCACAGTCATGAAATATGAAGAATGTGCCAAATGACATTGGTATTATGACCATTACAACAACAAAAAATGTACGGCAAAATGATGACCCCTGTATCATATCAGATACAGCAGACAGAAGCACTTCACCACTAGTAGTTATATAGCACAATTTCTACACCTATTGTACAGTTCAAATATACAGCAGGCTCTAGGTTGTGCCAGGTGTTACAGATATTTATTTTAGGTAAGACTTCAGAACCTAGTGCCCACTTACCTGCAAGTGTTTGATGGTTTCTCCACCTTTTCCAATAACGAGACCAACCTTTGGGCCAGGCACCATGACCTCCACCATTGCTTGGCCATCACCCATCTGATGAGGATCAGGTAAGCCCTGCCCTTTGGCTATGATGCGCTGGATCATGTCTTTAGCTTGCCTACAAACAACATGACTATCTCATAAACCGGCACCAAGTACTCCTCTAGAAGTGGTCAAAATTTCAGTATCAACGAAAACCAGGCAATTAATAGTCATTGACTTACTCTATCGACTCAGAGCTGCCAGTCAGTGTACAAGGACGGTCTGGCAGTCCACCGCTGTCTGGGGCAAACTGTACCTTGCAGCCAGTCTCAGCCTGGATGGCAGCAATCTGTTCTCCACCTTTGCCAATGACTGCATGTAACCAACAGAACGAGGTGTCAAGACATTTGGGATTACTAAGCCGAACTGATCCTTGTATTTATTAAACAAATTCTGAATAATTATTCATTATAATACACTTGAACAATTCACTATCATATCAGTAAACATCATAGGTCTAAATAACTTTTACACAAACCCATAACTAAACATCACAGGTCTAAATAGCTTTTACACTAAACCCACGTATAACTTCTACAGCTAAAAAATAAACCCTTTGGATCCATTAATTTTATCGCTGGACAACACTTAGAAAATTAAATCTTTTTGAAAAATAAATAGAGAACTAATCTCTGAAACTAACACCCCACCATTTAAAGATCACTAAATACTTCCAAAAACAAGCTCTTTCTAAGTGATACCACCAGCTGTAGTCAGCTAAATGTGCCACTGACCACTGCCGCAGTAACATAATACCTGTGTATGATGGTAAATCATCTTCTAAGAACTTACTCAGTCCAACCATCCTATCAGGCACTTGGTAGTTTTCTGTTGTTACCATCCCTAAGCCAGTATGGGGCCCACTAGATCCAATACTGGAGTTCATGTTTGGAGCTGAATTGTTAGAAGTTGGAGTAGTACCTGCAAGGCCGAGTTTGGCGTTAATTTGAGAAGCTGCTGCTGCAGCAGCTTGGGCAGCTTGTGATGACCTAATGAATAAATAAACACAAATATATTGTTAAAAAGAGCTAAAAAACAAGTACATGCTAAGGACAAAATTAATTATTTATAAATTATTAAAAAATTTGCAACATACCTCTGTTGATCAGCAATGGCTCTCAACTGGGCCCCAATGGCTGAAAAATATTTAAGATTATAGAAACCCTGTATAAGCTGTTGTATCAATTTGCATTATGGAACACCAGATACTCTGCCAAAAAAATACACCCAATGGATTCAACCTGTCATTTTTCAAAATATGGAACAACAAATAGTGCAACAATTGTTTACTACTTTATTGATATGATGTATTTATTTCCAATGTAATACATCATACAATAACTTATTTATATATTACATCAACCATACAATTACATGTGAAATATGGGGGACTGATGTAGTGCGAGTTGTCTTCGCATTGACCCCACTGGGTGTTGATGTACTACCTGTATTTACACATAAATATTATATTTTTTATACTACTATTTAACAAATACCAGCAAACAGCAGTGCATCCCAAACCACTGCTTAAATACTCATCCAAATTAAGCTCAAAATACTTACGATCATTAATAGCAGCAATTTTCTTAGCGTCTGGTTGTGATTCTGAAGAAGAAATAGGACACTTAAATCATACTCACTACACAATCACAAAATAAGGCTAGAAATGTATGCATACCTAATGAAACAAAACATTACCCATGAGAGCAATAGAGTTATCGTGCATGACACCACTGTATGAGAAATGTTTATTGCTATTTCATTTGTTTAAAGGGGGAGGGATCTTCAAGCCCACTTCATAGAAAAGTAAAGATGATTAGTTACTGCAAAATAATTATTCAAGCCCCAAAAACAAGAATGAAAGCTGGTCCAGACAGACACTGATTCACATGACAAAATCTTCACCAAATGATGACATGCTCAGCCCACTGTCATTCCTTACCTCACACTGACCAAAACATTGTGGGTACACATCTAAGCAATGTATAAAAATGCATGCACCAAATTTAAAGACCACAAATTTATGGAAAACAAAGTTCTTCCAAAAAAATAAAAGCAAAACTAAATGTTACATCTTATGCAAATAATATTATTAAAAAAGCAACATAAATGTGTGCATACACATTATGATAAGCCTGGTTAGTGAAGTGTAAATAAAATCAGAAACCATTTATTGTGTTTGTGATAAAGTTACAAAAAACAAACCACCAGGGTGCAAAAATATAACGTATAATAAAACTGAGGTTGCAGGAAGAAACCAAGTTTTCCACAGTGGCGAGTGTGCAGTGGGTGTGGATTTATTTTGCCAAACCACTTGTCTGGAACAGCCCTCACCTGAAGTACCTTCGAAGGGTCTTTTCATAGCAGAGGGCTCACCCTCTGATCCAGGCTGTGTATTGATCTTGGCAGCAATCTGGGAATAGGAATTGAAAATATTTTATACATGGTAAAACGGTTACACAAGAACTATGTCGTACAAATTTTGTTCACAAAAACTTATATTTTAAAATAAGATTCGATTGGTCCAACCATAATTAATAATTAACAAGAAACAAATTATTCATCATGATGAATAATTTATTTCTCCCAAATTTAGACAAGCACAACTATGTAATCTCTGTACGTGTGTAAAGCGTGCGACGGTTAGAAACTACAAAATTAATAAATGTCTACACATTAGCAATACAGTGTACTCTATATGGCATCACCTGATCACTTCTCTATTCCGGGTACATTTTACTAACTACGATACTGCAATTACTAAATACAAACAGCTACAAAACCAAATGACCGGCGAAACAGCGTGCGTCGAAGAAAGGAACTTCCGGAAAAGGACACCCGCGCTAAAAAAATACGAAAAATAGTCTGGAATTAAATTCCCATTTCTAATCGAATTTCCCAAAGGTGTAACATATATACCTGTCTAGCACGTGCTAGGGCATCTGCAAAAGCGGACTGTGGATCTCCGGAGCCCGCTTGACTTGGAGGAGCGACGGCAGAGTAATTCATATTTTGCACCCGTTTGGCCGCAGTTTCTCCCTCTAAACGTGCCCGTCCGCGTTATGCGTTTAAGGTTTTACTTACTGGCTATTGGCTGAAAACATGACCTAGATAAATCACCACGTGACTGGAAATAGGATAGTTTATTCCTTTGTTGAAAAGTATTAAATAACTTGTTTTAAGAGGATATGTAATTAAATCAAGCTAGTTTGTTTCCTATTTAATAATGTTATTAGCTTACACAACTGAATAAGTTAAAATGTTACGGCCAAATATCTTGACCTACAACACGAATTAACTGGGTAAACGAAACATTATATGATCGACATAATTCTGTCTCATAAACTGATACCTCCATTTCTAATAAATATTCAGAACTCTACAAACACAATTATATCTATATTGGATGCTCTATTTCACAGTTTCTCTGGAAAAATTCGAAAAGGAAAATATAACCTTTAATCAATCAACAATATACCACCCTTCTTAATTCTTATTATTGTTCCTGCTGAACGTGCCCCCTTTAAATGAACTTTGATAGCTTCTGAAGTTATGAACCTTTCCAGGATTAGTTTTCGGGGGAATTTTTTGCTATTATCAAGAGTGTTACAACTCAGTAGCTCACGAACTGTACAGTTGAAATACAGTCGATGCCAATTACGAGGATTTCAAAGTATGTCATAATATATCTGATGTTAAGCATAATATATTCTATAATATATTTAATAATTATAATAACATTGCTGATTGAGCTTTAGCCTTTACCCCATAGTCCATACTACGGCCATAGCATAGGAATAGTAGGCCATACTATGATACTTAGACTTATTTTGATACTCTAGTGTACTCTATAGCCATGTCCATAGCCATAGGGTTAGGCATAGCCATAGGATGATAGGGTTATGGACTATTTGACCTCGTTGTATTCGCCCTCTGACCGGCTCGGTATAAAATATAATAAGACTATTCGCCCTTTATTGTTGTCCTTTATTGTTATTTGCCCTCAATAAAAGTGATTATTCGCCCTTGTTGTGTTATATAATAAAATACCGGCAACCATATATCCTGCAGTAAATCACGCATGAAATTAACAAACCCCCTATAAGTCTAATAAGAGGCTGTGCCCTACAGCGATGACCTGGGGTATTGATTCCCCTCAGGGCTATCGGGAGCCAGCGCATGCGCATCGAGTGCTCGGATGTTTAGCAGACAGGTTTCTGATGCTCGGTTACGCAACCATATATATAATTATCGAAGTGGTTGCGTAGCCGAGCATCGGAAACCTTTTCGTTGTCACTAAAATAAAGGTCCGAGCACTCAATGACCTTTAGCGGCAATGAACAGGTTTCCGATGCTAGGCTACACAACAATGTCCTATAGTTATATATATATATATGGCCTGGTCAGTTCACATTGTTAAAGTAATAAAGATCAGGAAAATGTTTCGTAAATTAGTCAAAATGTTAGTGTTATATATTAAAATAAATTTCATTCTGAGATGTATTTTTTTCCTGGAAATAAAGTTACATTGGTTTTAAAACTTGCCTTGCTATCATCTCACATGGCTGAAACTTTAATTGAGAATCTTTGGAAAACTTTGGAATGTGACAAAGACACCAAACACTCCATGTGGCCTTGTTTAACCTGCATTATGTGTTCCATATTGTCTATATTAAACATATAACATGTTTAATACCAGTAACCATGATCACCAGTGAAAGCAAACAAACATTGGTTCTTGCTAAAATGGTTTAATAAGGATAAATTGAAAGTGGAAAAAGAGATTCGGTCAGATAAACAAGCAGAGAAACATTTCAGCGAGATAAGTAAAAAATATGGTCAAGAATTGGAATTGTTAACCTGTTCACTGTATCCTTATTCTATAGGATAATTGGGACAGAGATTCAGCTGGAGAACTTGTGATGGAGTGACTGATCAATATCAGATAAACAAGCAGAGAAAAATTTCAACGAGATAACTGAACAAATAAGGTCAAGAACCTGTATTCTTAACCTGTTCTAAAGGATATTTGCAACAAAAAAAGAGTTCCAACTGAATGGTATGATATTGCCCAGTAACCAATTTAGCAGTTGATCATGAAAACGTAATTGTGATCATGCATCACCCCTTCGTATGTTAGTCAACAAAGTAACAACAAAGAAGCAATTTATTCTTACCTTGTCCAGAGAGCAATTCGGATGCCTCCGACTTGGAGGAATACAGTGCATGAACAACAACAAAGGACTTCACTAATTGATATCAAGAAACAGAACCTGCGAAATTTGAAAAATATCAAACTCCGGAAAATTATAAAATGTCGTTCCACGGCATGGAACTGGACCCTGAAAAGTTTATAGCACTGTTCCAAACCACTTTTAGCTGGGAGGGGACTAAAGATATATTGAAGGGGTTGATCAAGCCAATGTTTGATGAATATAAGAAAGAGACGATGCAAAAGATCAACAAGCTTCAAGTTCAAGATAACATTGCTGTGCAAGCAAAAAGGATGTTACAGCTTGAGGAGCGAATGGATAAATATGATCAACCCAACATACGAAATAAAGCCTTAATATCTGGAATTATGGCAGATAAGGACGAAGTTGTCAACATTGCTAATATAACCAACTTCATAGAAAAGGTGATGAAGCTAGAGGTCAAGAAAGAAAACATCACAAGCGCTCACAAAATGGACAAATCAGACAATATAATGTTGGTGTCATTTGATTCCTCAAACACTAAAGATAGGATCTTTGAGGTAAAGAAAAAAACAAGATGGTCTACATCAGCGACCACCTGACAAGTAGAAGAGCTAAACTTTTCAAGAAAGCAGGAGAATTATGGAAAATGAAAAAATCAAGGCAACTTGGACTTTTAATGGCAACATAATGGTCAAGTCAGGCCTCGGTGAGAAACCACAACAGATTCAAAATGAATCAGATTTGAATCAGAAGTTCCTGAAAGTGAAAATCATCATGTCACAAATTGCCGCTAGAGGGTCTAAACAAGATTAATATCTATCCAGTGCTCCAAAGAAGCTCAGTGCATATTGAAATATATTCCATTTGTATCTTTGAAATCCGTTGGATAATGATTGAACAGCTCCCTTGCCATATTGAGTGTTTCACCACTTGGTGAACAGGTGGCAGCACCATTTTAGTGATATCTGTGGGGTGTATAAACAAGCAGCTGCTGATGATTACCCATAAGCTGGCTTCTTCTTCACCCTTCGCCCCTCCTGGGACATAGGTCATTGACAACAGTCTTCCAAAGTCTTCGGTCCTGGGCTTTCTTTTCAAACTCCCTCCAGCTGTAACCTGTCCTCTTTATGTCAGTCAGAAGATCTCTTCTCCATGTATTTCTTGGGCGTCCTCTTTTTCTGCCATATGCTGGCACTGTGATAAAATCAGAGCTCGACAAAACTTTCTTCTTTCTCATTCAAATCAATTTGACACGATTCATGTAAGTACACAAGTTAATCAATAGAATGTGCTGAACAAATTAATTATGTCGAGTATGTCATTACACGAGAAAAATTTATTTTATATGCCTGGGAACATGATCACAACAGCAAAGGCCATGTCTGACTTTGTCATTTTCACGTTTTGTTTACATTTTTCCGTGGATGTTTGAGCCATCAGATGGTTGGATTTGCATAACGAAATACACATTTTCTGAATAAATCAGGCCAGCCCTTGCCATTTCAGACATAGATAAAATGCTCTTCGCTGTTTATTTAATCATAATTCTTGTTTGAAGTTTGGTCTTTTTTTTCAAAAACACGTGGGATTAGGTCACATAGCTCAGAGCACATATTTCACCTGGGAGCATCTTGTCATTAGAATGTTAAATCTACACGTATAGCGCAGTATTTGGATCATAAAATGGTTAATTTTAAATATTTGTTCACACAATTTTGAAGAGAGTGCAAATGCCCAGGGGATGTACATTTAAAATTTAAATAACTAGTGTCATTTGAACATGTTGTGGAATGCATTCTCCCATTATTCAAACAAAGACGAATAAATAAATGACACTGCATATTTCTACAAGATTTGGTGTTACAAACAACACAAATTATTACACTTGTCACTGTATATTCTGGCGAGTTAAATTGGGTATTTGGCAAGGGGCCTATTGACTATGGACCAGATCAGGGGAAAGGTCATTGTACCAGGCAATAGGGGATGATGAGGATGACCAGGAGTCACCTTTTAATTCAAGTAATACAGACAGTGATTATTATGAACCAGATGAATTTCAACAGAAGTTCTCTAATATTCAGAGTGTGTCTTCTGATTTCCATTCAAATTGGGATGATTTCAGAAAGTTATTATATGATTTGCAAGGTGAAAAGCTTGCCATTGACTTTATTGGAATTACTTAAGTATTTGGAAATTCAAATGATGGTCATATACATCTACCTGGATATCATGATTTTTTAGCATAAACAAGGGATGACAAAAGAGGGGATGGAGTAGGTTTATTTATAAAAGACAATATTAATTATAAAATTGTTGAATACCAAAAGTTTTCATACCACATATTTTTGAGTCACTTTTTATCGAAACACAATATGAAACTAAGAGTAAATCAAAGGAAATTATTGGAGTCATATATAGACCTAATACACAGCCAAAAGCCAACCTTTATATTTTTACTTCAACTTTAATTGACTTACTGGAAACAATAAATCATAAACATATAAAAAGTAAATTGCTGGGGATTTCAATATAAATTTATTAAATTATGGTCAATTATTCGTGGAGTTTTCTTCCTCAAATTACAAAACCTACCAGAGTTTCAACATCTACTGCTACATTATTAGATTATATCTACTCAAATTCTACTATGGCAGAATCGACAAATGAAATTTTAATTAATGTTGTAGCTGATCACTGCAATATTTTATATTGAGAAAAGTATAAATATAAAACAAAATTTTTTTCTCAGAGAATAATGCTTTAAAATTCAACCAGTTACTTTTACAAATAGATTTTAGTTCTGTATATGAGTATAATTGCCCGTAATATGCATTTATAATTTTATTGAAAATTTTTTGTCAGCTTTTAATTTAGCATTTCCAGTTAAAAATGTTAAAATGAATAGAAAGTATATCAAACACGAACCATGGATGTCTGAAGGACTTCTAGTCTCATTAAAAAATTACTTAAAAAGAAACTAAATGATCCCTCTGTTAGGAACAATCAGGAATATAACATATTTAAACCATTACAACAAACCTTAAAGGAATATGAAAATAAATTATTATAAAAGCCAAATAAACATAATATTTAAAAAATGTGGCAAGTATTAAGATCCCCAATTGACAAGGCTAATGATAAATCAAATTTACCTAAAAACTTCATCATTGATGGTAAAAATGTAATTGATACATTTCAAATAGCTGAATATTTAAAACATTTTATGCCAATATAGGCAGTTATGAGTGAAAATGTTCCTAATTTAAATTAGCGTTTTACAGATTATCTAAAAATAAATCAATATAATAGTATGTTTCTTGAACCAGTTGACGAATTACAAATTACAGAAATTGTAAATAAATTCAAACCCAAAATGAGCTCGGGGCATTGTGAAATTCCAACCAAAATAATGAAACATTCCATACTATGCATCATACAACCATTACTATATGTTATAAAGAAACCATTCGAAACAGAAGTTGTACCTAGCAAACTAAAAATAGCAAAAGTTATTCTATTTTTTAAATCTTCAAAAAAAGGAAGAATTGAAAAATTATCAGCCTTTTACCAGCCTTTTCTAAAATTGTTGAGAAGATTATCTTCAACACAATTATGACATTTATAGACAGTAGAAATATTTTATACAAACACCAATATGGTTTTAGGTCTAAGCATGCAACCATTCATCCAATTATACATTTACTAAATAATTGTGCATTGGCAAATAATTCACATCCTAGGCAAATAACTGCCATGATACTATGCGATTTGAGCAAAGCATTTGACGTGATTAGTCACTCTATTCTCTTTAAAAAAACTGGAACACTGGGTTAAGGGGCAACATTAAAAACTGGTTTGTTAATTACCTTACAAACAGAGAACATTTTTTTCATATTGGAAAGAGTCGATAACATTTTTGTAAAATGGACTGTGGTGTCCCACAGGGATCAATTTTAGGGCCTCTCTTGTATCTACTCTATGTAAATGACATTGCTCAGTGTACCAAAAGTCACATATTATCATTTGCAGACGACAGCACATTGTTTTTATCTGATTCTGAGCCCAGATTATTGTTAGAAAAGGCCAATATTTATTTAATTACTTAACTGCTTTTGCTCAAACAGACGGTCAATTAATCCCCAAAAGACCAAATTCATAATAATTAAGCCATCAAAGGCTAAATTTGAGTTTAGTGTTCTTTTAATAAATGGAATACCATTGGAAATAATTGGTAAAGGATAATAGGAGGAAACCACAAAGTTTCTTGGTGTAATATTTGATGAATCTCTTACATGGAAACATCATATAAATCACTTAAATAAAAAATCTCAAAACACCCAAGTAAGAAATATTTTGAATACAGGTAGTCTTAAAACACTATATTTTGCTCAGATTCTTCCATATATTAACTATGGCATATCGGCATGGGGAAATCCAAATCAATCTATTCTTAAGCCTACTGTTGTATTGCAAAAACAAGAAATTAGAACCATATGATATAGTACAGTATAACAGCCATACTGAACCATAATTTAAAAAACTTGAGACACTTTTTATGAATAAAAATAAACAACAAATTACGATCATCTTTTGATGAGAATTTTAGTTATAATCATGAGATCCAGAATTGACTCACAACGAGGCTATCACATCAGTTGTATATTCAAAGGGGTGACTCAACTTTGGGAAATTCAAATAAAGGTAATTTTCTGGCAAAAGTATGTTATTATACTCATACATTCACTTCCCAATCTAATCTGAAAAGCCAGCTTAAAGGTGAAATGTTGTCTCGCTGTGCAAGTAGCGTAATGTGTGTAAATAGTCACTGCAAAAACTGTCTGAATTGATTAAATCCTTTTATATTGTCTTGTTATATATTGTCTTATTATTTATTATGAATTTTACCAATTACATTCAAAACTGAGGTTTAATTAACTCTAAACTCTGTATTTTCTGCTGGCCTGGTTATTGTATTGTAACACAAACAGTGATTTAACTGTTGGTCATGTCTCCTCTCTGGGTCAGTCATCTACTATCTGACTTCAGACAATCTCCAATGTGAAATAAAATTAGTTTTTGTAAATATCCATTTATTTTTTATGGGGTGTGGGGGGGGGGGGGCAGAAGGAAGAGAGCAATAGCTATCCTGGTCCATACTAATGATTATATCCAATGTGTAAGTTCCATCAAAACCTGGCCCAAAACAACAACACCCCCCAGAAAATTACAAATGAATGGCTAAAAAGACACATCGAGGGGGCACATCCCTGTATAGACTAGTATAGGTCACATATGGGAGAGTCCCATGCATCCAACAGGCTCCAGTGTACAGACAAATACCACTTTATTTGAAATGAAGTTATCCCATACGAGGAGGGAAACACTCGCATTTAGGCCCAGTGTGTTGACTTATCAATTAAAGTTATACCAACACAAACAAATACACACTAATCCAACTCTTATGGACAGGGGCCCGGTGGCACAGATGGCTGCTCTGGGTCCATGTATGCACTTGCTGCAGCTATTTCCTCACAATTAATACTATATGTGACCTTTTTCACTAGTGGTTCAAAGCTGTAGGGCTTGATATCCCCGAGAATGTTAAAACTTGTTGGAATCTGACATTTTGTTTGTCAACTGGTCAGAACACTTGTAAACAAGCTGTGGTACTGCGTAATATTTTCACACAATAACCCCTAGTGAGTGTAGTACACACTAAGAATGGCTCGTGAAAGTTAGGCAATTAAGGATTTTTGGATAATTTTAATGAAAATATTATAGCTGGTGGTTATAATTGTAACGTTTCACTGTAAAATGACATCGATAATCCGACAACACGAAAATGTTGCCAAATATTTCTGCTGGTTCAGTAATGCAAGAATGTTGTCAGTAATGGTTAATTAACCCAGCCACACACAATAATTGCTATATTGTAACCAGTTACAATCGTCCTTGACCATACACACTGACTCAGGATGCTTCCATTGCTATCTTGTAGCCAATCATAATAATTCATGGCTACTGTAGATCGGCAAATGTTAATGATTGTATTAAGTTGGCGAATGGCAAAAAATTGGCAATTTAAAACGACTTTTACATTTTACAGTGTAACACACAATCATTAATCTCGTTGAACCAAGAATTCACCAAATTAAAACGCCACCATCTTATCCAGATTATGAAATTTGCCAGCTTAGTACGTCATCATCATTCGCTGATTTACAGTAATTACAAACATGAATGTGTGATCTTTCCAATGAACAGATCATGAACCCGACCTTTATCCGACATTTATTATGTGACGAACCTTGTTGGATTAATGGATTCTCTCTGTGTATGACTTGGTTTTTCTCGCATAGTAAACACACTGCTCTTCAAATCTTCTAATTGTGATTTCAAATCTAGTTCATACTTCTGTTGGTTTGATTATTGTCCTATGCAGACACCTCTCAGCCATAATATGTTGCGTGTGTGACTAGCACTGAGGCTAAACAAACCCGAACTCATTGTAAATTAGAAATATCAGTAACAACAGTCAACAAAGCATCAAATATGAAAAGGCACTTATTCAATACTTTGTTACAAGCTAAGTTTGGATAAATCAACTAAGTTGAATATCAAGAGACAGGTCGAATATCACAAGAAGCCTTTTGACACTAGGGACACTTGAAAAGTGCATCAGCACACTGTGCTGAAAACTTCCAGGTCAGGGTTGGAATCAAACTGTGATATCTCTGTTTATGGAATGATACCCTAAGGAATCAATCTTTACATTAAGTCTCTCATCTGACTAGCACCGAGACTAAATAACCACTCAATCATATTATTTACTTGATAGTAGGACTCATTTAAGCCAGAAATTGACCTGATCATATAGCAGGATATAGAGGTTTACTAGCATGTTTGTATATGTCTGCACTCACTCATATGCAAGTGGATGTGCGCACACACACACACACACACACACATATATATAATATATATATATATTAAGAGAGAGTAAGTGAGTATTTCTATGCCTCTTCTTGGAATTGTCCAGTTTTTGTCAGATCAAGTTCTGATAATAACAATATAATAGTCTTGACTGACCATTATCAAAATGCAATGCACTGTTTATAATAATACTGATGAATATCTTTCTTTTATTTGTATGAATATTTTAAATTTGGATATTTTGTTCATGATGTTTAGGCATTGAAATCTGAAAAATCTACAATTTGTATGATTTGGTCTTTTTCATTCAATGTTTGTGTATTTAAATGACATTTTTAGTTAGGTATTAGTAAAATATAGAGATACAAGAGCAAAGAAAATAGTTTGTTCATAAATTGGTACTTTGTATTAATATATAAATAGTTTGTGAATAACTTATGAAGGTTAGGGTGAGAAGAATGACGTCATTTAAATATTATATCTACATTTAATATAAAACATCCCCCTGTAATTTTATTTTGTTGTTAAATTAGAAACTACAGTAGTTTGAATATACTGTAAAAAGACCTTGAATAACAAGCATAAATATCACAAATATTTATTCACAGTATGTGTTAGTGAAAGTAGCCAGTGAGAACAGTTTTTATTCTAAATATATTTTGCTGATATTTGAAACATTATAGTATTTGTTTTATAAGTTTTATTTTACGAGGCAGTAACATATGAAAGCTAAACAACATAAGTCAAAACCAAATTCTGTGTATAGTATTAGTATTATTTTAATTAATATGTGTGTATATATGCAATATGTATGTTATGAATTTAATACATTGTTGATTAACACATACACGTATGTAATGTGTAAATAATAGGTTAAACTTAACAATAAAACTATTTCTTTAAATCTATGTTTTAAAGTTTTCTGAGATTCTTTCAAAACCAGTGAATTACAGTTATTCATTGTGTTATTTGTCTGTGTGTGTGTGTGTGTGTGTGTTCTATTAATAAATAATTATGTTTGGTGATTTACTGATTTATTATTTTTAAAGCTACAGCCAAAATGCCAGTTGACAAGACATTGTTTGGTGTTGAAACTGATGTTGTTAATCTTGTGAAAGGTGCACCAGGGATCCGACATCTGCGTCTAGCAACAGATATTATACAGAAAGCTACACAGCACCTCTTTGTAAGTAATACAGTGAGACTTTCTCAGATGATGTAATGTACTTGGCACTGTTATAGACTGTTATCAGTTCTAGTGGTACACCTACATTTTGATAAACTGTCTGATCTCATCATTAGAGTATTTTAAATGATCATGTTATCAACTTTTTTAATTGTTAACCAAATAGTGATAAAGTATAACTAAATACTATACAATGTTATTAATTTGCACTGTGATGAACATATTGTCAAATCTGATGATATGTAATTATCTTGTTTATTAAAAAATCATCCAATTGTAAAAATGACCACAGACCATGTAATAGAGATTGGTTTGTAAGCTCACAAAATTAGGAAATACAACAGTTTTTCTCTCTCTCTGTGGCTGTTGGGGCACCGCCACAGTCTAGCGGTAGTGTGTTGGACCACAGATCACTACCACCCGTGTTCAAATCTCGGCATGGGCATATCTGAAGGTTGTTTCATCTTTGACTTCACCTCATTACCTTTGGAGGTCACTCAGCCCATTTAGCCTACCTTGTGCACGAATGTGGCTGTAAAACATCAATCATCATCTCTGTAGCTGTCAGCCCATTTAGCCTACCTTGTGCACAAAAGTGGCCATAAAATAATAACATTTCTCTGTAGCTGACTATATTAAATATTATTTTCCACCTAATTAATGGGCTAAAACATTCACTGAGAATATAAAATATAACACAACATACGGCTTGATTATATGAGTCTAATATTTTTGTTTATTTAATAGTAGCATTTGAGGGAATTGCACATAACACCCATCACAACAGTAATAATAGTAATAATATAGATTTAATAAAATTCTTCTATGGTGCTGTACATTAGAATTACATAATAATCTTGGCAATGTAAAGAAGTTTATTTGCATTCCATTTATCAGTTAAACAAATCAATAAAAGACAGGCTACATGAACAGACATCTGTATGATGTAATAAAGTTTAATGTGTATAATGACATACAGTATATGTGTTTATATATTTAGAAGAAGTTACATAATAATCATACAGTGTTAATCTTGTGTACTCCGTTTCGGATTGTCTCACACAGTCACAAACATACATGCAAATAACAACACACAGGATATACAATAATAATAATAATTTACATGACAAAATACGGCATATCCAAACTTAACTAATCACATTCATACGCATTCATACAAATCTCACAGTTCTGATTACAGTTCCGACACTGACTGACAGGAAACTTGACCTGACCTCTGATATAACGACTCCGATGACATATATTCCGACGACTGATATTCCAACGACTGACATTCCAATGACTGACATTCCGACGACTGACTATGATGCAGCTACTGACATATCGATACACACACAGTTCTATTTACTGAGATTCTAGACATACACTAACTCATACGACAGCTACAGCCCGACGTCGACTAATGGTGCATGACCATGACTGACAGGACACAGTAACTGACATCACAGGCACAGAGTAACTGACTCGCACCACGCTATAGTTAACAGAGGTATGCTGCCAATTCTGGCATCCACGTGAACATTTTCCAACCAGCTACAAATACACATAAAATATTCTGCAATCATATGTGAACATACTACTCAGCTGGCTTCTTTAGATAAATGCTGGCTTGTAATAGAAATCAACTCCTTACAAATCTTTACTAGGATGGAGTTGTACACAGAAAAATACAGGACACCAAAGTTAACAATGGCTGTGAAACAATAGGCCACCGCAGCACAACAGTGACAACAGTTTGGGTGTGCAGTGAACCACGCAAATATCCTGCTGGGCCAAAGAATGCAACCCAACACAACCTAAATTGGAACCTTGTGATTTTAGATGTTCTGACAGGATTACAATCCCCACTGTGATACACTGATAAACGAGCAGTGCACCGGAATAACCCCATTTCAGAAATGTACTGGCTACGCACATTGTAGTTTGATGAATATTTTATTTTATTTTGATCGTCTTGTTTCATCTGGGAAAGAGCACATGAAATGTTTAGGCTTAAAGTATGCTTCATCACAAAGTTACCTCTTCTAAAACAATACTGATATTGAAGCCGTAATATATATAAGATTTGGAATATTACATAGCTTCATGCAGTGCGGATCATTTTTTATTTATAGAGTCTAGACTCTGTGAAGGATGATTCCTATGTGTTGCAGTATGGACCTCGGCTAGGCTCCACCCATGCTAGAGATAGTATAGCCAAGTTTCTATCAGAGGGCTATGGTGATGAAGTAAAAGGGTACACCTCAGGCTTTATTGTATTACTGTTACTTCCTGATGTACATGCATCAACACACACATGTGCACACACACAGACACACACATACACCTCTAGAATAAGTTTTCGTCTCTTAACATGCAATTGTTGTTCTCTTATGACAGTGATAACATAGTGATAACAAGTGGCGCCACCAATGGTCTGGCAATGGCATGTACTCACTTCTTTAAATCTGGTGATGTAGTCTTTGTGGAAGATCCTTCTTATTTTATTGCCATCAATATGTTGAAACAAGACATGGGGATGAAAGTGATACCAGGTTGGCGTGCTTCATCTTATTTTAAGGGAGTTGTTTGTCTATTTTATTTTTCAGTTCCTTTAGCTTTTCAAGGCCAGATATTAAATAGTTTTTCACTTCTGGATATCTCCATTTTGAAATCCTGCTGACATAACACATGGAACCCAGATTAGCTGTGTTGTGTACACCAGATTCGTTCTCTTCAATATAGCACCTGTTAGCCTGAATTTTTCATGTTTTATTATATTTGATCTAAATTGATTATTTTAATATTTTCTTCTTACTCCAAAAGATACAATTACTTATTAAAATTATAGGTAAAATTACTCCTAGCCATTCGATATGTTAAGTTTATCAAAACCGTCATGTTATTAAACATTAATAACATTATACTACATGGATGTTTTAATTGTCTGAATGCAAAAAATCCAATCCTATAATAACTAATTGGAGATACATAATGCAATCTAATGAGAGTTTGGTTCAGTCTACTTTCAGTTGGTAATTGTTATGGCGGAGCCGAGTTGTGTGCTATGGTCATCAACATGTGTGTGTGTTTTGTATGGTTATGTATGAATCTAAAACCAGTGGCTGTTTTTTTTTTGCTCAGTCTTGTGTAATGTTACCAGTCTCTTAGTGCTAACGTATATGATGCATCCATAATCTGATATATAATTAATCCGACTAATGTGGCAGCCAGCTCAAAGTGATCTGTGCAAACAAAAACTTATTCTTATTTCAGTCATCTAAAAATGTATCACTTCTAAGTACAAAAAGACCCTGATTTACGGTGACCAACCAACAATTCATGTCTCTGATAAAGGCAAGCCCAAACATGATTCTGCTGATTTCAGCACCAGGCGAGAGTTAAACTGATAAGGCCAGATATCATTTAATATTTCAGTTTCGTACTCTTCACATGAGTAACTTGCAATGAATAACTGTTATTGCTATTGCTTATAACAGACCATTCAGATGAAGAAACTTGGAGGTAGAAAAATACCACACTGGATATCTTCGTAGTTAACCGTGGGGACAGCTCTAAATAGGCCGTTGTTTTGAGGGCATTATCTCACTCAAAAAGTTACCATTTCAGGTTGCATTGTGATATTTTGTTAAGTGAATATCTTCTCCATCAGTGAGTGCTATTTTTCAAGATTTATCTGCATGTTTTTGCACGAATATAACATTGAAAAGTGCCTAGATTTGTTTACTTAGGAGGCCAGTCCATGTCTGGCGGCCACCGATATGTCATTAAGCAGCATTCATCCATCCATTCTTTATCTGAACCGGAAATAGATTCATAAATGATAATACAACAAGTTTGTCCCTTATGATTACTGATGATATTAGGAGAAATTGCCATATTTATGGAAATCCTTTTCTGAGGAATGGCCAAAATCTTTGTATAATCATATTTCAATAAAATATCATACATATGTGATTAATATTTAATAACAACTAGAAACTAGTATATTATAGTATTAAAATATGCAATAAAATTTATTAGCCCCAAATTACAAAATAATATTTCTAATCAGTAACTTAATCTTAAATAATTAAGTTCCAAGAATTTCTGTAACAATACTGATAATATTAATGTTTAAAAGTCATCTGAATATTCACATGAAAAATAAAAAATATTAATTAGGCCACAGATGTTTTGCATTAATTTACATTAAATTATTTCCATCAAGGGAAAAAAAGTCATCTAAATGTAGGCTTAATTTATATAAATGAACTGATGAATAGTTAGTACCAGTAATAAATACCTGTCACTGACTTGGTTATTAATTATGACGTTTTTCCCTAAATTCCAGTGCCAACAACTGAGGAAGGAATCGATATTGATACTTATGAGAAGTTGCTGGAACAACATTGCCCTTCAGGAAAGGTGACGGATACACGTCCATTTAGAGCCATGCTGTACATGATCCCTACCTATCACAATCCTCGTGGATACATTCTGCCACCTGGTATGTCTTATTTGACATATTAAGCATTTCAATAATTTGGCAACGCATTAACATTAACAGAATTCATGAGCATCGTTTAAGTACACTTCACAAACCTCTGTATGTTCCCTGTGATCTTATGAATGTTTATCACAAGATAAACATTCATAATATGACTTTTTTGTGTCGATAAAATGCCCTCACAGTCCAGATTTATGCATTTAGTACAAAAAGATTTATTAGAAGTTGATGCACCGCGTCCTGTGTCCAACAAGTTGATTTTAGTCATTCTGGATTTTTTCTGCTTCCATATCAGCTAAGCTTAGCCAGTGAAAACTGTACTCTGAAAGATCATTTGTTTACATTTTTATTACTGTACATCATGGCATCAAATGATATAGATGTGATGAGTGACGGGTATCTTTATGAGCTGGAGACAGCATAATATCCAAATATCAATCAAATCTGTGCTAAATATTATTGGAGGTGTCCAAACTTTAATTTGTACAATTATATGATCTCTGGTTGTAATAGTAATTTCTACTGCGTTAAAGCCATGAACAACCTAATTTACGTTACTTTAACAAAAACTGTATAGCAAAGATACATAGATGTATATTTATCTTCTAGAAAGCTGTAAACGTTTAGTTGCACTGGCTAGAAAATATGATGTCCTCAACTTTTCCGAAGATGTTTACAACTTTCTACATTTTGATGTCGATACCAGGGCACCACCTAGGTTTCTTACATATGATAAGCCGTAAGTTATACAATGTTGTTGTTAAATCTTACTGCCTAATGAAATAGCCAATAGAGGTTTTTGCCAGGAAAAGGCCATACAGTCAAACATACTACAGTATTAGATACCGTAATCTTCCGTGTATCTTGAGTGCGTGTTATATACCATAACTAAATATGTCCATTTTTTAAAAAGTTTTTGACAGACGATATATTTTTTTGCTAAGGCCATTGTTTTTTTGACTACTTGTTTTACAAAGCCGCTGATCACAGCTGAACCCCGCCGCGGGAAAATAAAATCAGCTTTTATTCTTTTAGTTATTATTGTCTCACCAACCCGCCTGAACACTGTGCGGAAATGGATTAGGGTACAATGCGGCCTATTCCAAGATGGTGACAGGTCAATTCCGCTTTGAAAGTATTTCAGTTACTTCTACAGAAAATCGGTTTTCAAGCCTAGAAATCTTGTAAATTTAAACTTATGTGAACTTTGTGGAGATCTACTTAAAATAGCCAGAGAATATATCACCATTATAAAAATTAGCGCCAATAAAAGAATATCTGCATTGGTATTTATAAACTTAATTGAACTGTGTTCACGCTTATTATAATAAATCAGTACATATTTTGCACAAGTCCAGCTGCAGATTTTCCCGGTTTCTCCTGTACGTTATACACCAAAACTAGGTTTTTCAGACATTTTTCTGGTCAACAGGGGATACGTGTTATTCATGGAAGATTATGATATCACAGATTTCGATGATGGACCCCAAATTGAATACCAATACATAATAAGAGTTATGGATAAATCAGTGTATTTTAACGTGTTCCTGTGCTTTTCATTGTACAATGATTTATTGTATTAAAAGAATTGTTTTATTTTTATTTTGAATGATGAGTCAATTTAATCTGATTTGTAAATTTAATGACAACATTTATGTTGTTAGTTCTGACCCAGATTATAAAGGTCATACGATCTCCAACTGTACTATATCCAAGATCCTGTCACCTGGACTCAGATTGGGATGGTGGGAGACTTCACCAAGGATTGTAAATCTAATCTTTAAAAGGTAACACTTATCTTAAATATAATAAAGTTATGGGCATCCTATCTCTCTCTCTCTCTCTCTCTCTCTCTCTCTCTCTGTCTGTGTGTGTATGTGTGTGTGAGTGAGAGAGAGAGAGAGACCTATTAAAGCAGCATATATATATATATATATATATATATATATATATTATTATTAGTACTGATATTGTTACTCTTTGTTCCAGTAACATCCTATGGGGTGCTGGTTGTAGTAATCACTATGCCTCAGAGATTGTAGCCTCTGCTATTGATCTTGGTCTACAGCAGTCTCACATCAAAACCATGAATAGGGAATATCAGGTATATATCAGATCAACTTCAACATTCAGACCATATGTCTAAGGGTATATTTACAACTGCCTTTTATACAAACATATATTTAAATGCCATGATGTGTTCAGTACAGTTTCTGAAGATGTCAGGATGTATATTTATGACGTGAACAGGTCTAAACACACTTTCTTTTAGCTTTCTTTAAAGAGAATTTATTTCAGTTTTAGTGAAAATTAAATGTTGTGTTATTTAGCACAAATGTTTTGTTATTTGGGCAAGGGGAAAATATAAAATATTCCAAATGTTTCTTCCATTTCTCTCCCATCTTACATCAGTATGATACTCTCTTTAACACAGAACAGGACATAGATTGTGTTATAATAATGAAACAACATATATTAATAAGTTGTTATATAATTATTGGCCTTTTTATTCATACATACAGTTTTTTTCTTGCAGCAAAAAATAGCCAACGTTTACGCACTAATGAAGGAACAGTTCCCAGAAGGTGTGAAGTTCAAACATTTGCAGGTAACATTTCATCATATGATCACTTAGTTTAATTATAGTATACGATCTCTATAAATGACTTCATATTTTTCCTATAAACTTCTGTGCCGGAATGTTGACAGATAGTATACAATTGCTAATAGTAAAATGATGAACTTTCCCAGGTTATTAGTGATAATATCAGTACAGAATTGTTGATTGATAGTGATCACCTGTTATGAACATTAAATAATTACATATTGGAAAATATATGTGGGTAGTTGAATAAGTTAAGTGTGTATACAGTGTTGCTTCTAGGATGCGTTTTTGTGGGATTCCCGCGATATTTTAACATATGCTGTAAAATAAAAAGATCCTTGGGCACCACATGGCGCAGAATAAAATCCCATGATGCAATATTGTATGTTTTGTGGGCATTGACGATCTCCCCATCACTTTAGCTTTAATAATGCCATACCGCTGGTATGGCATTATCAGCAGAAAATGGGTCATGATAAATGCCAAATATTTATCATCCGATAGTTTCCTGATCTGAAATAATGCCAAAATTGACTGCTGTAGCAATTTCAAATGTCATATTTATAAATATTTACTGAATATAAGAACCATGCTTGAAGGATGGGGTAGATTTTGGTGGGCTGATGAACATCCATTTTGCATTATGATGGTCACGTGACTCAAATACTCTCTCCTGATTTGCCAGTTACCTTTGTTTACAGTAAATAAAAGCACATGGTCTTGTTTGTATGGTGGATTTCTCTATCTCTCTCCTGTATATTTGTATGATCACTGTTTTTTTTGCATTTTATGTTAATATTATTATATAAGTATGGAACTCATAAATCATATTAACTGTATTCATACTTTACTGAAGGGATTATATGCAGTTTTGGGTAACTTAATAATTGTGTTTCTCCCTTGATTCTCTGTCCATCCACTGCTGAGTGTGAGAGAAAGTTCTCCTCTTTGAATAGCATTACAACTTTGTTGAGGAACTCCCTTGGCCAGGAAAATCTATTTGATTTGATGCTTATTGCATATGACAGCTCGCTACCCAAAGAATTTCTTCAGGCCTATTGAAAAAAAAAATACTTCAAATGGGATGCAAATGTCATCATTTTCAGTTCAAATATTCCTGGAGGCATGCATTTGTACCCCTAAATGGTTTTCATGCCAAGTGCCCATGTTACATTAAAATCCCCCACATTTTTAAAACCTAAGGGGGAGCTCCCCCACATAGGCTAAATCCTAGAAGCAACACTGATGTATCATTGAAATACTTTACTAGTTATTCTCTCGATACACTGCTTATGATGTACAATACTATGTGCCGGGTTAATGTACACTTAAAATTGATCTATATAGTTTTGTACCATTATCAATACTGTAAAGTCAGTACTGTTAAAGACAATAAACAACCAATGAGCAGGTTGAAAACAAACAGTTTTTCTTTGATAAGTGACGTGTATAAATGGTGAGATTCGTTTGTCAGTCGTTCTATTAAAATGAATTATAACTTTGGTGTGACAATTCTAAATTCTGCTTAATCACACATTCCTGATGAGTAAATGGTGGCCAAGAACGTTTATAGCCTAGTGATTTCTTGTCATTTTGCATCTTTCCTGTTAAAGTACAATAAGTTAGTTAGGGGGAAGGAGTTTGAAGTGTGTAAAATTGTATGGGCTGATAGGGGTGTGTAAACAGCTTAAGGGATAATTGTGTGTCAGTGGTATGAGTGTCTTGTTAATTTCTTAATTTCATTATATTTGTTTCATTATTTCGTCAGTAATATTAGCCTCTGGCTAACATTAAATCTGTTCTAAACACTGACGTTAAATAAAAGTATTTGTATTATTTGTATTTTATTGTCCTGTTTGATGTATCATATGCTAACAATGTGATCCGTGTTATGTTTATTTATACAGTTATCATTCACGGCATAAAACCATTTTAAGACAACTCTGCAGTTTTAAGTGTTTCGTGTCTTATTTTAATTATCACCAATACAGCGTCTTTTGTCAGAAATCAATGTGTAACTCTTCTGGATATAATTCACAGGGTGGTTACTTTTTCTGGATTGAGATGCCCGAGAACTGGAATGGCACAGAAGTGGCAAAGCTTGCTCTAGATAAATACAAAGTTCAAGTGTTACCTGGAATTAGGTATGTTTAAACTAGTTGACAACTTTCTAATTAAGGAATGTCAACTTCGACAATTTTCCAGGTTTGTGATTGATCCGTACATTTTTTTCCTACTTTGTTTTGTCATTTCCCTAATTTCTCCTACAATCCGAATTGTTCACTGCCGGTGTATTAGTTACTTCATAGATGTACAAGAATCCTACTATTCTAAGTACAGTCTGGCTTTGATATCACACTGTGTCTGAGGTCCATAGATGTGAACCATGTTATAAGTGGACTGCCGATTGTAGTCTATGCATTGGTGTTGGAGGAGATCGTGAAATGATTAAAATAATTGCGGATGCCATTTTCTCACACGGATATTCCATTTGGAAACATGAGAATAACCACAACATCGCATAATTTATGAAAGTCAATCAATATTTTGTTATTTTCCAGTTAATATGGTGAGTTGTGAAAAATGACCAGCTAACACTGGTGCCACCATGTTGCCTAACTAAATGCTGCTTTAACATTTATTCATACGCTGATAATCCCATCGGAGGCAGAAACTACATTGACAATTAAATGAATATTTATTCCAGTGTTTGATTCCGTTACCATTTTATGATAGGAACTTGATATACATAATATCGCCATTCCCAGTCTTCGTTTGGTCGGGGAGATCTGGAATATTATTGTATGATAATTTGGCTCGTGATTCACCTTGCTGTACTCGTGTGATCATCTCCAACTTCTTTCTAATATAGGAAGATTTTGATTTTGTTATCTTGCTCAAGATCTATCGTTGTCTTGTGTGTTCAGTGTGGAAATATAGCAAACAAATTAATTAAAAAAAAAAATAATAGCTGTAAATTGAGATACTGGTACAAGTAATCAACACATTATTATATGGGTGGAGCCGTATACAAAGGACAGTAGTAATTGAGTTATCAATATGACAGGAACAGATAAAATCATCCACATGAATGTCTGTTTGTTCTGTTATGTAATTAAGCTCCAATTAAATATTTCACTTCTCTAGCTTATACCAACTACTTTGTGCATTGTATAATTAGCGATAATTGGTAATGTTTTGGGTTGCTACAAATACAAGATGAAAAATAGTTTTCATAAATATTAAGAGATTATGATAGGGAAGTATTTTCAGCAGACTTAGTGTAGAAAATCACCGAAAATTAAATATGTCCAGTCTTAGTAATCGGGAGCCAAGCACCGCTGCATTATATCCAATATCTGTGGTATACTGGACCGTGATATAATGAAGCCAGACTGTAACTGGATACCAACACTTGTGATGCTGGCAACTTATCATCATCATCATCATCATACCACCACAGGATAATATTAATCTATGCCTTGGTAGATTACATTTCAGTTTTATTCGTTGTTAGTGATTGTCTTCCATCATCCAAACTGGATCCAGTTTTAGCTTTTCAATAAACAAAAATGATTTCACATTCAGTGTTGATTAACACATTAACCATAGATTAGTCTAAATATTAGAGTCAGTTGTTTGTTGAAAAGAGTCAAATTACTCCAGCTATGATAAATTATATCTCTTTCATAAGATTTTTATTGTTGCCCTTCTAGTTTTCTGTGTTTTATTTTATGATACGTATTTATTGTATAAAGATAATGTTAAAACGTAGATAATGTTTCTAAATATTTTACTGAAGATAGTCACTGATGGTTGACCCAACCATTGAAGTCATGTTTTTTATACTTAGTGCCAGTATCATATTATTTATTAACCTATAGTCATCATTGTGCACATCTTTAATTATGTAGTACACCAAGACACAACATCCATCATATATAAGTATATTTGTACTTGGGTGAAACAATGAAATTGTAACCAAATAATAGCATGACACATTGTCTGCATTATTTGTTTGTGTATATATTGTGTCAGAAGTTCTGAATGTTATTGAAGTTTTACATATTTTAACAATCTGTACATACACACACACAGATGTTTGCTGCCACACACACACACACACACACACACACACACACACACACACACACACACACACACACACACACACACACACACACACACACACACACACACACACACACACACACACACACACACACACACAAACCTGCGCAGTAGTACTTCATAAAAATTATACAGAGAAACCAGTTAATAAAGACCTGACCATTCCTAGTTGTTTACCTTCTATACACCATATTAAGGGGCGCCTCCGTGGTCTAGTGGTAGCGTGTTGGACTACAGATCACTACCACCCGTGTTCAAATCTTGGCGTGGGCATATCTGAAAGTTGTTTCGTCACATTACCGTTGGAGGTCGCTCGGCCCATTTAGCCTACCATGTGCACAAAACTGACCGTGAAACATCAATCATCATCATCTATACACCATATTAATCATAAAAATATTGTTTTAATCAGCATATAGACAATAATCTGTCCCGGTCTTAAATATCATTATAACCATCATAACAATAATATGTGTTCTGTATATTTCCAGCTGTTCGGCAGCAGGTAACTATTCTAACTGTCTGCGTATGTCAATAGCGTATCAGGATGAAGATGTGTTAAAGGAAGGAGCTCATCGACTGGCTGAAGCTCTCAAACATTATAAGTCTAAACAATAAACAGTCAATAGTCTGTGATATTTAATTGTTATGATGGATGAAAATGTGTTGGTAAACATGTCGAAATTAGTTTAATAAATCTTACATAACAGTATTAATGACTGAATATGATGCTTGTTATTATTATATATGGTGGTCTTATATATAATGTTATACATTATTCTAATGTTTCAAGCTTATCAGGTGTTCTGTTAAATCTAATAAGGTGTTTGTCATCACTAAATCTATAATAACTTGTATGTTTTTGCATAGAATTTTAATGAGCCAGTTCGAGCATCAGACTTAATTATTTTATTCATGGTGTGCGTGATTCAGTGAGCAGATAAACCTTGATTTTCAGAAGTGGCCTTGAGTTTCATGTGTGTGTGTGTGTGTGTGTGTGTGTGTGATGTTTCCCTAAGAAGTCAACCTTCTGCAGTATGTCCCCAAGTATGTCCTTCCAAATATTATCAACTCAAAGAAAGATATACATAGTGGATTCCAGCCCAGCACCTTATCACAGGGTAAGCCATTGATAGAAGAGTCCTGCATATCCATGATAGATACATTTGAGCCTTTTACTGAGACAGACAGTTGCTGAAAATATCATGTAATGCTTTCTGTGCCCCCGTAAAACCATTAATAAAAAACGCACAGTATGGACTGTAATATTCTAAACAATTACAGACCTGTTTCAGATATTACATTTTTATCTAAAGTTATAGAAAGGGCAGTTGTTTTCCATCTAAAATATTTAATCAGTAATCCTTAATGAATCACGAGTCTGCGTATAAAAGTGGTCACAGCACTGAAACAGCCTTGGTTAGGGTGAAAAATTATATTATGATGTCAATTGATCAGGGTAAGCCAGTAATACTTGTTCTTCTGGACCTGTCTGCTGCATTCGATACAGTTGACTATAATGTACTTTTTTCTAGTTTAAAAGACATGTTTGGCCTGTTAGGTAAAGAAAGTATTTGAATGGTTTCGATCCTATCTGCAATAACGCCCCCAGAGAGTGTTTGTTCATAGTATTTTATCTGACGTTCAGTTTTTGTTATCTGGTGTACCACAGGGTTCTGTTCTTTGTCCTCTGGTTTTCACAATGTATACTTGTATGCTGATGACACACAGCTGTATATATCACTGGATCCTGACAATTAGTTAAATTTCTCCTCTTCTTTGAAGAATTTAGAACATTGTATTGCTGATATTCGGCTATGGATGACTCAAAATATTCTAAGACTAAATGATAATAAAACAAATATTTTATATCTGGCATCACCACATTGTGTTAAATCTCTAAAGACACCAGCATTACAGATGGGTGCATCTTCGATTACGGTACCCCTAATGGGTCAGTAAAAAAAATCTAGGGGTTATTTTTGACCGATGTGTTAACATGTATGAGAATGTCACAACCACCTTAAGAACACCCACTGTTTAAAAGCATTCTTGACACAAGAAGCATTTGTAACTGTAGTTCATGCCTTTGTTACATCTCGTATAGATTATTGTAACTACCTGTTATATGGCATATCTGATTATAACATTGAACGCCGTCAGCGAATTCAGAATAGTGCAGCTCGCATAGTGACAAATACTCGAAAATATAATCATATCACCCCAATATTTCAAAAAATACATTGGCTACCTGTTAGACAGCGTATCCATTCAAGATTTTATTAATAACAAAATATATTAATGATATGTCGCCCGAATACTCGTGTGAACTGGTGTCCATTAAAAAGCCATCCCGAAAACTCCGGTCATCCAATCAGATACTATTGCAGGTACCATTGTTTCGTCAAGTCTTTAGTGATTGTGCATTTAGTGTTGCAGCCCCCACTTTGTGGAATAAGTTGCTGGCAGATATTAGAAATGCGTCGTCTCTTGAAAATTTTAAATCTGTTCTGAAATACACCTGTTCAAGGTCACATTCTCAGATAAATAATTATTATCTTTTAAATCACTTACAGTGTTTTTACAGACATTATTTGGGGTATTATTGTATTACATATTATTTATACAGCGCCTTTGAATGGCCCCAGCTAGTAAGGGCGCTTTATTAAATATACATTATTATTATTATAGTGACGAGGCTCAACCAACCAACCAATCAACTCGAAGATATTCTGAACACATGAGATGTACGACATAATATATAAATCAACATTGTGTTGTAGGTTGTGCTGATCAGTGTGATCTGATAAATGTATACAATCAATGAGTGTATTTCTACTACAGTTAGTTATATCTGTTGTCATTGTAAAACCTGCCAAAAAAGCAGATATCAACAGATGCCATATTTATGTATATTAGATAGCCGCAAAGAATTCCCAAGAACATTTATCGTCTGTCAGGGAATTATATTTGAAAAAAATGTATACTGGAGTGTATTGCACCTGATGCAGGATGATGATGATGATTGATGTTTTATGGCCACTTTTGTACACATGGTGGGCCGAGCGACCTCCAAAGGTAATGAAAGGAAGTTAAAGATGAAACACCCTTCAGATATGCCGACGCCGAGACTTGAACTCGGATGGTAGTGATCTGTGAACCAACGCGCTACCAGTTAGACCACGGAGGCGCCCAAGATGAGTTAGGAAAAGGTGTAAGAAACGTCAGATTTATCTGAGACAATCTCTTGTATATATAATATAAATCTCCATTTTACTTTATGTACTAGACTTTGGCGTGTTGTTCAACAGACGCTCGAGGAAGACATACATCTATTTTGCTGTATGTTTGTTTGTTTTGCTGTTCAGGGAGAATCCCCAGGCTGTCGCTTATTCGGCATAGCCTCTATGTTGAGTGGTTGAGAAACCTCCTCCCCCACCACTCACAGAGGAGCAGTACGGAAAGATGGAGCCGAAATACCCTGAGGGTGGTCACTGCCAGAGTGGTTTACGTCCTCGGGGGGGGGGGAGGTTTAACGTTCCCCCTTCATGTTTAATAATTCAGTGGAGACGACAGCGCCATTTAACGTGGTCAGCCACCCACGATGTTGTGAGCCGAGAAATTAATCTCTGAAAAAGTTTCGACCTCTTGCGGGGTTCGAACCTGTGACCGTTGGCAGTTTGCTGTATATCACTCAGTAATGTTATTCATACACCATTGCAGGCGGGGGCGCCTCCATGGTCTAACTGGTAACGCGTTGGATCACGAATCACTACCACTTTAGTTTGAATCTCGGCCTGGTCATATCGGAAGGGTCTTTCATCTTTGACTTCGCTTTATTACCTTCTAAGGTTGCTTGGATGGCGCCTCAGTGGTCTAGCGGCAGCGTGCTGGACCACAGATCACTAAGACCCGTGTTCGAATCTCGGCGTGGGGATATCTGAAGGTTGTTACTCATGTTATTATGAAGGAAATACGTACTTGTCTGAAGGATAGGATCTTCTAACTTCTTATTAGATCTGATAAAAAGCCACAGAGCCAAATATCTGGAGATCCAGATGTGTATAATCTATAATCCTTACTTAAGGTGTCACAAGTTCAGCAGAACAACCCCTTGGCTAAGACCGCGGTCGTCTCCATGACTTAGCTGACATTGCGGTTGGCTACATACCTCTACCACCGGGGCCCAAACCTCGGCTAGACTACGTCGGATAGGTGTTTCATCCTTCGCTTCGCACATTACCTTTGGAGATCTCTCTGTTCATTCAGGCTACCTGGTACACAAAAGTGTAGTTATTTTTGTAAAAACTTAGACTCAGTTGGATAGAAAACAAAGTGATTTGGATAAACTCTTGTTTATCTGGTAACCTAAAAATTCGTATTCAGAAGGAATCCGTTAATGTTGCCACACACTATCCTTATTCGGGATCTCTCCGACAGGAGCACACATAAACAAAGGTCACGGGATTAAAACTTGACAAGACCACAGACTTCAAATATGACTACAGTTTCAGCCACTGATGGCGTTCGTGCATCTCCGACTGATGTACACACACATCGCACGTGTATCGAACGTGATTCAGCTTACGTTTAGGATTCATGTTCGTCCTCATTTTGTTTGTCGGTTGATCCACTTAACATGGCTGTTTTCCGTGTAGGTAAACAACCGCACGTCACTTCCGGATTCGGTTCTATATAAAACAGAAAAAAATCAACCTTGTAAATGGAAATGCAATATTATGATAAACACACTAAAGAAACCCACAACACTAATATTAATCAGTGTAGGTAGATATGAAGTGGTCAAAAACTGAGGCATTACATATGAGTTTACTCTAGTTGATTGTGGCTGGGTTCCTCCGCGGTCTAGCGGTAGCGTGTTGGACCACAGATCACTACCACCCGTGTTCGAATCTCGGTATGGGCATATCTGAAGGTTGTTCCAGCTTTTATTTCGCTTGATTACCTTTGGAGGACGCTCGGCCCATTTAGCCTACCATGTGCATAAAAGTAGCCGTAAAACATCAATCATCATCATCACTCTAGTTGATTGTATACGGACAACGATGGAAGATCCTTTGGTCGTTAGTTATTAATTTTTAAAAGTAACAGTGTATATTAGACTCTAACTGGACCAGGGAATAAATGTTTACATTTCTACAGTTTATTAAAGCAATTCACGTACGGCAGGTCGGGTGCCTCCATGGCCTAATTGGTAGCGCGATTGGCTACAGATCTATAGCACCTGGGTTCGAACCCGCGGCCGGGCTATGTCGGAAGGGTGTTTCATTTTTCACGTCGCTTCATTATCTTTGGAAGTCGCTCGACCCATTTAGTCTACCTTATGCACAAAAGTGGCCGTAAAACAGCAATACACACGACAGGTATACGCTGGAAGCGCGTGCGTCTATGCATATCAAATTTCAAAGAAGCTACGTACGACATCACACATCTACATTTCTATTGATTTACGCCCCCAACTAGGAAAGTTCGAGTTACGTTTTATATATATTTGTTTCATGGCGATTGCGAAAACAATTGATTAGTTCAGTTTGTTGATGGATTAAGTCGACACCGTATTCAGCAGAGATTCCTGTTACCTAAATATAACGTTAATACAATATTTTTAAGACAATACACAAATCCTCGAAACAAATTTTGTAATAGGTGTGATCGAATTACACAAATTAATGACATTTTGGAAATGTGCTGTAATATCCGACTACATTTAGAATTATTTGAAATACTTAAACGTGTAATTTATTCACTCATCCATTCGGTGCATCGCCTTCTGGGCTGAAGAGCACCTGGTGCAGGAAATGGCCACCAAAACGTGTGTTCATTGTAGTAGTTAGAAGGCGACTGTGGCACCTTCCGATGAGGACCCCTTAATCAACGGTACTCCAGGTTCAATACTTTTAACGAAAGGAATCGTATCCAAAGTATCAGTTGTATTCAGAAACGGAATGTTTGATCCAGTTTATCGTTAACTCGTGATTAAAGTTACCGAAACACTGAAACAAGGATGAACAAATTATATATTATATTTTGTAGACTGTTTAATGTGAATACCTTGAGTCTGTTAAATGTGAAAACCTGAAGTCTGTTAAATGTGAATACCTAAAGTTTGTTAAATTTGAAAACCTCAAGTCTGATAAATGTGAAAACCCCAAGTCTGTTTAAATGTGATATCTCAAGTCTGTTTAAATGTGAAAACCTCAAGTCTGTTTAATGTGAATTCCTCAAGTCTGTTTAATGTGACTACCTCAAGTCTGTTTAATGCAACTACCTCAAGTGTCTATGTTTGTCATAGATGGCAATCTACGGACAACATATTTGTTTATGCGGAAGATAACTAGATATGACACGACCAATTATCTCTCATTATAACTGGATGTCAATTATATGACATATCATAATTATGCGACGGTAGGACATTGATAGGAGTGTTTTCTTTGATGGCGTGATTTCCAAGAAATGACATGTTTTAGCCATTAACTGAATATAATTGTTTTCCGTGCATTCCCTATATTGTTTATTATATATATATATATATATATATATATATATATATATATATCCGTTCGTATTACTATTGTTGGAAGCTTTTAACGGCAGATTTATTAAAAGCATATATAAGCTACCTGAGAATGGATGAATTTAAAAAAAAAACAATCAACGATGTTTTGAGACCTTGAAAAGACGAGAAGTAGATCCCTGACAGAGGAATGGCTATGAATTGTTTTCGTATTACTATGTGCGCTCGTGTCTGTGTGTGCGCGCGCGTATGTGTGTGTGCGTGCGCGCGCGTGTGTGTAATGCTGAAATTAGAGACTCGTTAATCTCTGGCCATTCATTTGGGTAATAAGCCAGACCCTACTTCTTGGAAGCCATTATGCGTCGAGGCGACCGAAGAGAGTGTATGCGCACCTATCTGCGCGCGCGAGAGTGTGTGTGTGTGTGTGCGCGCGCGTGCGCCCTCGCAAACCACCCACACCGGACGGCACAACAGTTAATGCTGGCGTGGTGACCCGACTAGCGCAGTGCCAGATTATCTCCGAGACACCTACGAGCCCTCAACGAGTGACTCCCATCCTAATATAACTACCTCATGTTTATAGGACTTGGATCAAATCGATGGTTGACTGCCTTCAGGACGGACCTAATCAGCTACACCAGAGTATAAAAACCAACCCTAGATCAGCGCCACCATCCGTCGTCTGAGCCGAACACTTTAACAAACTACCAACAACAATCGTCTGACGTCTCGTAACCGAAATCGGTTGAGAATAACGATCAAAGGTGAGTAAGATGGTAAGTAATGTGGACGTTTCATCGCAGTTCGGTTACTTAAACATATCCTAGAAGTAGGAGAATAGAGTTTATTCAGTTCACATAAGCAAATGAGGCAAGAAATTTAAATGTGGACACTTTTTTTTTTTGGGGGGGGGGCATCCAACGCGAACTGAATGGACCAGGATAGCTGTTGGCGTCTCGGTCCTGTCTTCATCCCATGTCGTTGTCGGTGTTCGCTGACATACATTTATGGCACGACGTAGATGGCCGCTAAGTGGCGCCTTTATCCGGCTACAGATATACATAATTGTTATCGGTGACGGTTCCTCTTTCTAAACTAAGTTTCGTTTTCAGTATAACGTTGCCAGCTTTACGATGAAGTTAACCTTCCTACTGTGTATATTCGGCTGTGTGGCTGCCATTGAGCGGAAACCAAACGATCAAAGTAGTTCGTCATCCGTCAAACTGGAATCTTGTCTTTGGCAATGTGGAAAATGTTTCATGCATTCGGTAGGTGCTCAAATGTATGTGTTGTTGTTGTTGTTGTTTTTGTTCGCTTTCAGAGCAAATATATAAACCTAACATCATCTCAATAATGTAGCGTCTCTAAAAGGTGCAGTAAGTCATTTCTTTTGTGATTTATTTATTATTAATTAAAAACAATACAATATTCGTCGACGCAAAACAAAACTGATTTTAACCCGATAATCATTCGGTTTTAGCTTATTTCTAAAACTAACTGCGTTTTTTCTATTTACCACAATCTGTATAAGAGCTAAACAATAAACACGTAAACAGATGACACATAAAGGCTTATATAATCGAGTCATTCTCTTTATAACTTTTTGTATATATATATCGGGTCATTGATGTACTCACTTTGAGATACAGAGACTAAATAATAACGAATTCTATATGGGACCATTTACAACAAAATTACAACAAGTTATAACAAACGGAAGTGTACATTTTTGATGATGATGGTGGTGATTTTGTGTACATGGTAGGCTAACTGAGCCGAGCGACCTCCAAGGATGAAACACCCTTCAGATATGCCCACGCCGAGATTCGAACACGGGTGGTAGCGACCTGTTGGTCCAACGCGCTACCAACTGGATCAGGGAGGCGCCCATGCACATGTTGTACATAAAGCTAATTATGATTGCAATAAATACGTTTATTGAGCTCTGATGAACACAATTTTATTCTCCTGGTCGTCTGATAAAATTGACGGATAGATATTTCAATGCCGAGTTCTTTTCGTCCTGGCGTGGGTGGGCTACAAAGCGCTCTGAAGTGATGCATTCGTTATTCCATAACATGTCTTAGAGATGTGTAAACACTCTTTTGTGGCGTTTCGCGTTGTCTGGCTAACCAATCAACTTAATCGGAAGTGACGTAGCACGCTAATTTCACTGACGTACTGCTCACATCTTATAGAGGCTAATTCCATTTTAGTCTAATTCCTTACTGCCAGAACTGGTAAGAGTTTTAAAATGAAATCGGGATAAATGGGTTACGGCGCGGGAAGTTGATATCCCCCTGGGAACCAAAAAAAGATAATCGTCTACAGATTTGACTGGACAAGTGAGAGACACTTTTGTACCATCTGGTGCTAGGGAGAGGATTACACTCTATCTGATCTGTAGAGAGAGAAAAAAATATCGTACGGCGATGTTTCGTCGTAAACCCGCGGCTATTGGACGACAAACGGTGAAATCGACACCAGGTGGAAAGTATCATTACAGACGACAGCTAAAACAGGATTAATGGACTAAAGACAAAGGATTTTAGGATGGTAGTTCGAGTAAGGGGGCTGATTATTTGTTGCGCATCTTGGGGATGTCAAAAAATGTCTACTTAATATATATTTTTTTCTTCGTATTTGTCTATCTAAAAAAAATCAATTTACTTTAATCCCAGTATTTGCGTATCTTCTGCTCATTATCGGTGGCTTAATGCTAACCGAAATCTGGACAGTTGTTTGTTCGACTTTCAGCTCGGAGGATGATTGATGAAACGAAGCGAAAGATGAAACACCCTTCAGCTATGCCCACGCCGAAGTTCGAACTCGGTGGTAGTGATCTGTCAGCCAACGCGCTGCCAGCTAGGCCACGGAGGCGCCGTTTTCAGGTCAAGAGCTGACGCCCAGTAAAGATCTTATTCATGGCTGGATCATTGAACGGATGTTCCCAATTGGTCTCATCACTTTCATAGATAACTACCGGCTAATCAAGTAAACCTGATCGGGACGTAATTAACGGCGTGTCGCCTGTTCTGAAGAACGAATCACAAACGAGCCAGGAAGTTGGCCTCCTGAATCGAGACAGCAACACGACACGCGCTCAGACCGGAAACGAGGCTTGGCAGCGTCATCAAAAACAAGAATTAATTACGTCTTGTATAATTATCATGTGTGTAACTGTCTGAACATTTTGTTCCTATTCCCTCCGCGCGTGATCCTTACCTAATGTCACGCCTATAGATAACGGTCTCTTTAGATTGAGGAGCTTTGAGGATGGTATATGGACGCTGCTGGTAAAATATAAATTATATATTCATTTTGATATAGCGGACTTAATTGTTTCACACGTTTACGAGATGCTCCCCCCCCCTGCGCTCACCCTTCCCCCCAATAAAACTAAACATCCTTAGATGCGTATAAGACACCAGTTATGTGTCGAGTTTAGTTTGAGTGGAAACTGTCGCCGTTGCGGTTTGATATTAACGATGTTTGAAACAGAAACGTTAAATCTGATTGCGTCGGCAATGAACAAAAATTCAGTATACTGTGGGCAAGAACAATGAATCGTATAAGAAACGAAATTCATTGTCGCTGAAAGCCGTATAATAACTCCGATTATGAAAATATAATATCATATCGTATAGGGTGACATTTAATTATCTTCGCGTATTAACGCAACAGAGACGAGTAATGAGTTTTAAATTAATGGAATTATATTTAAAGCAAATAATTCCGAATTTTGCTCATTTAGTGATATTAGGTTTTAATAGAATAAATAAGTCAAAATATCATTTACGTTCACCTGCACTGACATATTCCGGATCACCGTTTTTGGACATGATCCATGGCCGCTTGGTATGGAAGGATTTAAAATATGGATGATGAGGATGATTGATTGATGTTTTACGGCCACTGTTGTACACGTGGTAGGGTAAACGGGCCGACCGACCTCCAAAGCTAATGAAGCGAAGTGAAAGATGAAACCCCCTTCAGATATGCACATGCCGAGATTCGAACTCAGGTGGTAGTGATCTGTGATCCAACGATGAAAAACCGCTTCTGTTAGTTAGGTTTATAAATCTAAACCGAAATGTATTAAATTTTTGTATAATATAAAATGTTCTATACGTGCAAAATAAATATTTGATTAAAACAAACGGATCGCCTAGAAAATGAAATAAAATAAGTTAAATGGGATACAATATCGATGTACTGAATGTGCATTTTACGAGGTCACCATATTGATATTTTAGAGAATCCAGTTTGATAAAGCTGTCTTTTTAACAATTAATCTTAACCAGAAAAGTAACGCATTATTACAGACGCATCTCTTGGTGTTTGCCTTGGACTTCTTTATATCTAATTTAAAACCAATTCGTCCCTACTGATGCAGATCTACCGAAGATATACAACGGTTATAACCGGGAGCTTCTCCACCCAAACACCTACACGCCACACACCCCCACACTATGTTAAATGTGGGTACTTTGGATGCATCCAATAATTACTGATTAGTTCATATTGAACTTTGTTATCTCCACCTTCTTACTTGTCTAATAAATAAGGTTAAGCCGTACAGATGAAGACTATCTGATGCCAGAGATAAGATGTCTCTTCGTGTCAGTAATCTTCCTAATGTTCTGAAGCTAAGTGTGTATTTCCGGTTTTAACGCTAACAAGTTTCTACTATTGTCCGCGGTATGGCTTTCAGGATCGGAAATACTCCAGCGGAGGTGATTACTCCTAGACGAGATGTGTATTTCATTTCCTTTGATTTTCATTACTTCACCCAGAAAAGGCTGTTTATATGACATATTGTATGAAGACGGTATTCGTTAATAATAGTTAACATAAAAAAAACCACAAAAATAAACAAAATATGATAAATCAAAATATAACTAGCTAATAAAATAATAAACGTGAAATATTGAAATTATGACTAAAGAAACAATTACAATATTAATAATAATGATGTTGTTGTTGTTGTTGATAATGATAATAGTCACAATATTAATAATCAACATTTAAAATACCTTCTGTACAGATGTGTCTCAAACTGAGTTTTTTTAATGCTAAAAATCTCTGCGCTTATCATATGCCCAACTACCTAGACATCATATACTCAATTACCTAGACATCATATACTCAATTACCTAGACATCATATATTCAACTACCTAGACATCATATACCCAACTACCTAGACATCATATACTCAATTACCTAGACATCATATATTCAACTACCTAGACATCATATACTCAACTACCTAGACATTTCATATATTCAACTACCTAGACATTATATATTCAACTACCTAGACATCATATACTCAACTACCTAGACATCATATACTCAACTACCTAGACATCATACACTCAAGTACCTAATCATCATATACCCAACTACCTAGACATCATATACCAAATGACCTAGACATAGTATATCCAACTATCTAGACACCATATAGTCAAGTACCTAGACATCATATACTCGACTAGCTAGATTTCATATACTCAAGTACCTAGACATTATATACCAAACTACCTAGACACTATATACCCGACTACCTTGAAATCATATACTCAGGTAGCTGAGACACCATATACTCGAGTACCTAGGTATACATGGTTAGATATAAGGGCATTTATATAAACTTATTTTTAGAGAAGTTGATTTTTTACTTGTGTGTTACCTTGAAATCATATACTCAGGTAGCTGAGACATCATATACTCGAGTAACTAGACACCATAATACTCGAATACCTAGACATCATATACTCGAGTAACTAGACACTATATACTCAGGTAACCGAGACACCTATAGCGAACCTAATACAGTGGATTTCCGGTTTTTTGATGGTATAGATGGTTAGATATGAAGGAGATTTGATAGTAAATTGAGGTTTATGGATGAGAAGGTTGATGTTAATTAGTCTTGTGTTGTTATCTGTGATAATTAGATACAATCGCGGTACGTTTGTGTGTACTTTCTCTGGTGTACATCGGATAATTGAAAGTAATTTGGTTTTTGTAAATTTACGAGATCGGATGACATCAGTCGGTTTTAACAGAGGAGCGGAAAAGATTCTATTAACAGAAATATGTTTGTTAAACGTCTATCATCACACGATGGCCTTTATTGCATACCGATATTAGTGTCAACTCAGTGTCAACTCAGTGTCAACTCAATGTCAACTCAGTGTTAGTAATAATGGTCTCGCTGGTGGTAGTAGTTATAAGAGTAACAGAATATGGTCTATAATAATATTACTGATGTTGATATTTCTGGGTGGAATTATTAACTTGATGTTTATATTCGACATCTTCCTAGAATTATCCGCTACAGTATAACATCCTGCTAAATAATAAATATGAAGAAAAAAATCAAATTTAAACATTATGTAATTGATAGAATATATACTAATAGCGATGTTTTATACAAATTTTGGTTATATTGTCTAAATCTTAGATTCCATGCGGGTTTACCCCGGCAGAGTCTTCGGCGTGAATCGGGTTATGTGTGTACTTTGATGTAAACATGATGTTCATAAACGTTCAATTGTGCTGAATGACACTGATGTGCGCGCGCGCACACACACACACACACACACACACAATATATATATATATATATATATATATATATATATATATATATACGGATATATATATATCTATAGCTATACACGTATGCCATTATATTTTCAGGTCACCTTACTTCTGTCTTGTGTTCGGGATGTTTGTATTCGCGAGAGTGGACCAACTAATTTCCTTGACTCGTTAATATTTAGAGCTTGTCCACACCTCGAAAAGATGTGAGAAAATACCGATGACATGAGACGAAAAATGACAATTTTGTCATTGTAAACTAATGCCTATAAATATATATTAAAAATTCAAGTCTGTTTTATATTTGATGTCAATAATTTATCTCCTACGTTCATTAACTTCGTATATTGAGTGAGTTGGCGTACAAAAATCTATTTCCGAAATATTAGTCAACTCTCAGCAAGTTACGTGCAGTTGTAGGTTAGGTTTACATTCTCTAATTCCAACCACCGTTAAGTGCGATCGAGTTAACAATACACTTTGTGGTTTTTCGCTATATAGATAATAAATTGATTTTTAAGCTATACAGAGTTGAGAATATGCACCATACGTCGTACTAATACTGGATGATGCAAAACAAAACAAAAAGATTTATAGTTTTTATTTTGTTTCGCCATATTACTGATTAGTTGACTTGCTAATTAACAACATCTATCACGACAAGTATCATATTTGCTTAGTAATAATATTTATATCATTGCTGTGGTTGGTGTGTGTGTGTGTGTGTGTCGAGAAAACGTAAACGTTTCTTATAAAACAACAACAAATACTCTTTTAGTATCTATGGCATCAAGCGCTACTTTAGGCAATCATCATTCACATATTTCTTTACGATATGTTCCATTAGAGGTATGTTAATAAACAATTAATTTCACATATAATTAACACAATAATTACGTGAATTACTTTTCACAAAACTATATAAAAATACGGCACCATAAAACCAAAATTAATTTTCTTCGGATCATGATATATCTGGCTTTGTTTGGATAGGTTTTGAGAGACGTTTTCCCGGATAGTTCTGGATCTGATGAAAATACAATTAAATGTATCAATATTTCTGTACATACAAATATCCATATGAAGGATTCTGACACACAGAGAGACCTGACATTTATAATTTCCGCCCGAAGGCATGATATTGGCCAGAGTGCAAACCATTGACCTAAAAGAAAACTAGACCGAGCAATCAGTGGTGTTTGAATGGACCGCCATGACCTAAACAGTGCCGACTTCCGGTAGGTGAAAAAAGGCAACGTTGAAACGGCTGCGCTTCGAGTTTTTAACCTACGAATACGGACATTTATTGTGATGTGTGCATTATAATTTTGTGTGTGGAAACAATCTGTATTATTCCTGTCCTATTATATGCCGTGAAATATGTAAAATATATAAAAGTCGTTTTATTCAAGTCCGTAGATCTAGTTTAATTGGGATCAAACGCCAGAGATTGGCCGGGGGTTGTCGTACAGGCTAAATACAATAACAGTTAAGCTTAATTTTCCGCCAAAAAAACCCCGCTTTAACAACTATTTTAAATGTGTTCCTTATACTTACCGGTGAAAAGACATCCCGTTTGTATTACTTCCACGCACACGGCTTATGCAACCAGCGATACAACAATAATTCACCACGTTTATAAACTTGATTTTTCCAGTCTGCGTTCCTATTTCCTCGACCGGAAGTTGGGACCTGTTCGCCATCAAATCGGCGGCCGTGTTCAGGTCTAGTTTTCTTTTAGATTTGAATACAAGTATATCTATATTGATATGAAATTTGGGATTCGCATTCAAATTGATCATATCCCCAACCAGTGACATAACTGTTATATAAATATGTATGTTAAGCCAGTAGTAACACAGTTTTACTGAAAGTATAGACATCTCGATATTTGTCTTCTCCGTTCCCGGTGTAGAGAGCTTCCTCGGTAAATACCACAGGATAGAAATTATAATAGAATGTAAAACTACTGGAAGTGACTTCTCAACAGCCATCTTGTATAACCAATCATCTTTACCAATTAACAGTCGGGATTTATATAGGGCACCAGCTTGAACATGATCCCAAACTAAAAGGTTACGAAAATAAAGAAAATCCCAGAGTTTAAACAGCCGCCTGGATTATTCTCATCCTAGGCAATATATTATATTAATCTTTAATATAATATATGCAATGAATATTTATATAGAGAAATAAAGTATTACAATGAAAGGTGAGCTTCTTCAAGTAGTTCATTCGTAGTGCGATCATCTTAACTTGCGAGTTGAAAATGTAAGTAATGTTGGAAAATATCCAGAAAAAAACTACAATTGAAACAACACCGAGACACCCTAACACAATGGTACAATAAACTATATATTGTTTTCACTTTCATTCATTCATTCATTCATTCATTCACTCGCTCACTCATGTATACACTCACCCACTCACTCCACCTTTGTCGGAATAAACCGATTATAACAAAGCAAGGCAGATTCAGAAGTCTGTGTCACAGCCACTCAAAATGTGTCAGTATCCGGATACAAAATAATAAATAGCACTAATCTCTAGTAATATGGACAAGTATATATATCTCAAACAATAACACACACACGCACACACACACACACACACACATATATATATATATACACACACACATACACACACATATATATATATACATATATACAACAAAAATAATTAAAAACTTATTTCTCTCTATTTATTCTATATGGGCGCCCCCCGGAGCTAGTAGAGCACCATGGTGTAACATCAAAGTCATGTCTCGAATCTCAGTGTTAGCTGGATCTGTGGGACGTTTCCCTAGAAAACGCCTCTCATTGATATGTTTCGAGATCGACTAGACCGCCGAGGCTAAATATAGCATTCAGTCACTCTATATTTATTTTATACGTCAGAGATATATTTCTAATGATTCAAAAGCAATGTGTATTATAATAGATTAGACAACAAGACGACGAGTTATAGACATTGTATAATGGATACTGTATAGTAAAGGCTTAACGTAATGTTACTGGTGTATTATAATAGATTAGACAACAAGACGACGAGTTATAGACATTGTATAATGGATACTGTATAGTAAAGGCTTAACGTAATGTTACTGGTGTATTATAATAGATTAGACAACAAGACGACGAGTTATAGACATTGTATAATGGATACTGTATAGTAAAGGCTTAACGTAATGTTACTGGTGTATTATAATAGATTAGACAACAAGACGACGAGTTATAGACATTGTATAATGGATACTGTATAGTAAAGGCTTAACGTAATGTTACTGGTGTATTATAATAGATTAGACAACAAGACGACGAGTTATAGACATTGTATAATGGATACTGTATA